>CAUYPK010151551.1:0-23054 GCA_963574355.1 Loris lydekkerianus
AATATTCTGACTCGGATCTTTAATATCACATGTTTTACAATGCACACAGTTCTGAGCATTTATCTGTAACCGAACTCCATCACCTTGTTCCAAAGGTATAAATTCATAAACTCCTGTAAAATAAAAATGAATAATAATGAAAAAAAAAAAAAAAAAAAAAAAGATAAATTTAAGCAGTATTTCATTTTAAAAATACAATGAGAAATATTAAACGTTATTTGTTTATAATACTCTGGAATCATATCCAATATTATCTTTGGATATATACATTTTATAATTATAAATCCATATACAGAGGTCTCTAACTTATGACTTAACTATTTTTCAACTTGGGGAAGTAATACAAATTCAGTAGAAACCATAATTCAGATTTTGAATTTTGATCTTTTCCTGGGCTAGCGATACAGTGGTAGTGGTTTGCTACTCTGGTGATGCTGGGCAGTGGCAGTAAGCCCAGCTTCCAGTCAGCCACGCAGTCACGAGGGTCCATAGCCAATATCTCCAGTGTGCTGTGTGGCAGAGGATTTTGCCTAAATGCAGGCTAATGTCAGTGTTCTGAACATATTTAAAGTAGGCTATGCTAGACTATGATATTTGGCAAGGTAGGTGTAGTAACTTTTTCACTTACAGCATTTCAGTTTTACTGTGATGTAATCCCATCGTAAAAAGCGTCTGTAGTTAGTATTTCATATTCTTCACTTCCCCTCAAATTTCTATACATATTTCCTTATGTTGATATAATCCTTGATATCTATAAAATACCGGACTATTTTCAAGTTTCAGTGTAGTTTGGAAGCCATTTTAATTTTATTTGGCGATTGAGTTTTTTTAAACTTGTTGCAATTTTTAAAAGTGTATTGATGTCACATAAATTTACCCTTTTTCTCCAGCTATTAACTTAGACTGTACTTCCATGGATTAGACTTCAGAGTCAACAAATGTAAGTAATTTCCTAGCTTTTGTGTGACAGAGATTTTCTAACCCCTTGTTTTCTAAATTCTAGGTTCAAGAGCTCCATGAGGAGGAGGCACAGTGGGTGAACTATGATGAGGATGAGTTGTGTGTGAAAATGCAGCTAGCCGATGGGATCTTTGAGACCTTGATTAAAGATACTATTGATGTTCTGAATCAGATCAGTGAAAAACAGGGGAGAACGCTACTTGTGTGACATCTTGCAAATAAATCCAACACTGAGTGCTAATATGAGTCCTGGGCCTTTCTGCCTCCTGACACACGCTCCATCTCCATCGTAGCAAGAGTGCTTCCGGACCTTGTAGTTGTCCTTAAAGACTACTGGTTTGGAGAGTCCATGGGACGATGCAGTGTGTGTGGTACTGCAGCCTTTGCCTTTAGAGACTATCCACTGGATTACCTGGTTATTTTCGGTGGGCAGGGTTGCACAGTATAATCCTACACCTCTTGTTAGCACCCCTACTAGTTCTCAGGTGAGGGCCGAAAACACCAGACTTACCTCTGAGCTTAGACTAGGGGATCACTTCTGAAGTCAGGAGGAGAGGTCTGTAGATAAATGCATCATCATTTTTGAAATGTAATCCTGGTCTATACCATGAAAGTCATAAGTGGACCTTATAGTCCCTAAACAGTATTAGACCCTTATTAACCACTTCTAGAATAGGCAAGTTTAACAATGCCTGCCTACTTCACATTCAGGAGTTTATTTCATTTCTTTTTGAAGAACATTTTTTCCCATTATTGCAGTTGAGCAGCTCCAAGTGGACTGTCAAGTAACAGGATAAACAATAGCTTCGCTTTCTGAGCACTATCTAAAGAAACGTAAACTTTGCATTATGTTTTTTTTTCTCTATATGGGCATGAAAACAAAGACATGCCCTCACTGAAGACTGGGCTCAAAGGACTGATGCAGGACTGGGTCTTCTACTCCTTGGTTTACCCCTGCATTTTTCTTACTCGTTCTAAACCTCTACCAGCTGCTTCCAGAATCACAGATACTCAGGACCATCTCAGGCATCCCAGGCATGGCAAAAGTGG
The DNA here is from genome assembly GCA_963574355.1 of Loris lydekkerianus. Classification (NCBI taxonomy): domain Eukaryota; kingdom Metazoa; phylum Chordata; class Mammalia; order Primates; family Lorisidae; genus Loris; species Loris lydekkerianus. The sequence goes on from CAUYPK010151551.1 coordinate 2,011, forward strand.
AAATAATTCATTTTGGCCTTCAGACCTTCAACTCCCATCCCTCCCCAGGAAGTCAGAGACGCTGTTACTTGAATGATTTAGGAAATGAGTGTGTGCACCAAAGACAAAAAGATACTATCTATTGTTTGTGTGCTTGTTTTGCTCTATAGAACATTTTTTAATTTATTTTAAGATAAATTATTAAGTTGAAAATGTGTGTCCCTATTCAGAAGTGAAAATTTCTTCTTGTAATGGTTAAACCTCTGTCTTGAAGCTTCTATGGTTCACAGTCTTTGCACAAGAAACCTATGGTTTTAACAAACCCGTACACATATCAAAAAAGTCAGTTTAATTCAGTGAAAAGAAAGTGGGCTTTTCCAAGATCACCTGCAGTAGCAAAAACAGGACAAGATGATTTAAAGACACTGCCATTTAATTTTGCCTCTCTTACAGCATTGCTTCTCACAATTATTACCTGTATCTGAAAGAAATCTATAGACTCCAGCTGCTACATTAGAGCATGTAAAGTGCTCTCCTGGGACCTCAGTACCCCGCCTTCCTGACTGGTTTCTCTTAATCAGTTCTATCCCTCTTCAAGTAATCTAGAAGAATGTGGATAATCTTAGGCGTGAATGTAAATGCCTTAATATTGAAGGTCCTGATTAGAAGCATGATAAGACATCTACTAGATTCATATTTACAAATATCCTAGAAAGTTATAGCTTCAAAATAGGTTAGAAAAACCCCAAAGATGGTATAATCTTTGTGTGCACATTTTTTCATTTTTGCATCTTTCCTTCAAATTTGCCTTTGCATTGTCAGTGTTTCACTATGCACACTTCCATTTCTCTTTGGTTTTATCTTGTCATTATAAGAAAGTTAATGAAATAATCATTGGAATATTTGCATTTTGCACAATGACTGGTGTGATAGCTCTTGACAAATAAGGAAAGCACTGAAATGTTGTGATTGAGTCTTGGGAAATGCTCATATTGATGTATTACCAGCATTTCTTCTGGGCCTTTGATGTTGAGCTGTAGTCTTGTAGCCATAATGAGCAAATCAACTAAGATAAACAAAGGTTTCTTGGGGTTATTAACCAGTAGTGTAGAAATATTATTTTCATGTAGCCAAGAAAAAGCAAAATCTTTTCTTTTCAGTTTGTGTTATTTGGAAGACAGAAATACATCTTGTCTACATCCTTTGACTGTTTGTAGGAGCACATTGTCCTTATGATACTGAAATTCTACAGCTGCTGTAAATTTTTTATAAATGAATATCAAAATGTTATAGGAATATAGATTGTTTTTACATCTTAATTATTTGGACCTAAAATCAATTTGTAATAAGAAGTTTATCTTTACTCTTTATGACATTATGATTCCAGAAAAGGAAAAAATGTCATAAGTCTAGAGTTCCCTGGTAAAAAAATGCTGCCAAGAATGTGGCGGTTACCACCCTAACATATCCCAGCTGTCTTTACTATCTTAAGAACCCTGAGTTCCCGATGAGAGGCAGGAAAAGATCAGTCTTACTCTTTGCTAGAAATGATTGTCCGTAGTTTGGTAGCAAGAAACAAGGGAATCTGTAGTTAGCAGATTTCTTATTATTTTACCTATTTGGATCTAATTGAAAAGGATTTATTGTTAGGATTCAGAATGATAAATATGGAAACTCAGTCACTCGTTCCATATTGGTATCTTTTTAATTAAACTCTGCCTCTTAACCAAGAACCTAATATTCCCTCTTCTAATCTTTGTTCCTTCTCCCTACACCCACATCCTCTTTTACTCTTTCTTCATAATTCCTCTACAAAAAAGATCTTTGCATCAGCAGTAATATCTTTTAGAATAGCACTATCAGAATTTAGTAGTAAACCAACATACAGGCTTCAGATTTACTTCTGAGTCCAAAACAATTTGTGCTATCCAGAGTGGTTAACTCTGGGTTAAATAAGTACAGGGTATAGATTCCCTCTTCAGGTCTAAACAGGAATTTTTACTCTAGGGAAAAGTGGGAAGAGCTTAAAAGTAGTTGATAAGGAAGGTAATTTGTTTTTCTTTTACCTAAAAGAAAAGAAAATTCCTTCTGTGACTATAGGTCTCTGAGAATCTTTCAAAAGAGATTTCATTGCTCATAAGAGTGTAGTGGCCTATTGATAAAAACAATTTTGTTCACTTTCTTGTCTTGAAAAAAGTGGCCTTAGCTTTTTGCAATACTTGAATAAAGTGTGTACTTGCAAAAGAATTTCTGTAGCACAGCATTAGAGACTCATAACTTTTCTGCAAGAAATTCGACTTACATCTTCCTTTTACTACCTTAAGAATACTAGTGAATAAAACATTAATTCAAAGAGCAAATGATAGAAACTACAATGATGTTTAATGCAAATTGTAGGAATTTACATGTTTACAAATCATCTTAAACTGGTTGTGCAGCAATTCAATAAAATACCTTTGTATTATAAAAATGTGAAGAAAAAATGTAAACTGATGTAAAGGAGGTACTGTCATTTTAATTAACCTATGTTTAATAGCTTTTCCTTCTGGACTTTGCAAAGCCTTCTTGGTAAACACATTGCAAAGCATTCTCTGGGAGGCTTGGCCTCCTTGTATGTACTGTACTGTGCAGACATGAAAAATAAACCCGTTTACTGTGTATGTGTAAATAGCCTGGTCATCAGGCCATTTTCAGCCAATAGTCACATGCAGTGCAGTTTTGCACAGAAGACTTGAGGGTGTGGTTTGTAAGTATGATCTGTAAATTAGCCGGGATTAATTCCCATGTATACCTGTGTAAATAGATTTGTTAACTGAAATGTACTTTAAGGAAAGATAAAATCTGTAAATAAACTGATTTATAAATTAATTTTGTGTCAGGTATTCATTTCTCCTATTTAGCCAACTTCAGAAAATGAGCCCTCTCAAAACTTACCAATTTCTTATTTGGTCACAAGGCACTTATACTTGGCAATAGAATGATGTGAAGTGTGCATAAGAGCTGTTTACCCTGCATATGAATGTTGTCAGCACAGACATCTGAGTGGCCTGGGCTTTCACAGGTTCCTCACTCATTCATTCAAAAGACAGCCATTGGGCAGTGCCTGTGGCTCAGTGAATAGGGCGCCAGCCCCATATACCCAGGGTGGCGAGTTTGAACCCAGCCCCAGCCAAATTGCAACAAAAAATATCGAGGCATTGTGGCGGGCACCTGTAGTCCCAGCTACTCGGGAGGCTGAGGCAAGAGAATTGCCTGAGCCCAGGCATTGGAGGTTGCTGTGAGCTGTGATACCACGGCACTCTACCAAGGGTGACAGAGACTCTATCTAAAAAAAAAAATAACAGCCGTTGAACACCAACTCTGTTCTGAGCATTGTGCTGAGTGCTAGGAGATCACAAAGAAGACAAGATAAATGTGGTCCCTGACTCATGGAGATTAACCTCTATTAAGAGTCATCAAAAAATAATTTGAGGACACATGCTCAGGCCTATAATCCCAGGCCAGAAGTTTGAGGCCAGCTGGGAAATAAGAGTAAGACCCTTGTCTCTACATTAAAAAAAAAAAAATTTAGCCAGGTATGGTGTAATGTGCTTGTAGTTCTAGCAACTTGGGAGGCTGAGCCCGGAGGATGGCTTAAGCCTGGGAGTTGAAAGTTGCAGGGTGCTGTGGTTACACCACTCCAGTCTGGCTGACAGAGCAAGCCCCTGTCTGAATAATAATTTGAAAATTAATGCATGGCAAATTGTAACAAGCACGCACAGGGTTTGAAAATATCTTAAAAGAACACAACAAGGGTGGGAGTGGGTCAGGGAAGGATTCCCTGATAAAACACAACTTTTCTGCATTGATGAGCTTCTCTCTCATTCGTGACAAATGCCATTTCTCCCAAATGACTTGAATTTTGATCATCCTTGTGATCAAATAACACGTAGAAAAGTAACAAAGAGCCAATAAATTATAGGTCTGGAGCTGTTAATTTATTTCTGGAAATAAGAGCTTGGAGGAGAACACAGAGAGATGGAAGGATAAAAACATCCAAAGGGTAGAAATGTCGGTACCCAGAGCAATGAATTACCTCTGGTCCAATCTATTAGAAGTAGTAACCATTATTATCTCAGCTGAATTCCTCCAACTGCCTCCTGATGGGCCTCTCCAGGATACCTTTACACAACCATGATCATTAAATTCTCAGAGACTGACCCCTAAATTGCAGCAGAATCTAAGAAATTCTTCAACTCATAAAACAGATATTTGAGTGCCTATTATGTGCCAGATAGGATGGTCCTAAGGACACAGTAGTATTGACAAATGGAATCTAGGAAAAAAGACGAAACACCTGTAACCTGGAATCAAAATATCTGACAATGATAGACAAAGAGGATGGCAATTGGCACGGCAGAGCCAAGCGTGGTGAGACTTAACATTGGTGAGAAGTGGGACGATGAGTGCCTGCTGAAGTGAGCACGGTCACACACAGCCTAGTGTGTGGTCAACAGTGGGACGTTACATATAATACAGTGGTGGTCCCATAAGAATACAATGCAGCTGAAAAATTCCTTGCCTAGTGATGTCGTAACGTAGGGCAACTGATGTGTTGGTGGTGATTGGTATAAATAAGCCTACTTCAAGGCCAGTCACATAAAAAACGTACACTAATGTTCCCGGCCTTCACTTTCGCTCACCCAGAACAACTTCCAGTCCTGCAAGCTGCATTCCTGGTAAGTGTGCTGCTATACAAGTGTTCCATTTTCTGTCTTTAATAGCGTATTTTTACTGTCCCTTTTCTATGTTTTGATATGTGTAGATACACGAATACTTAGTGTGTGTTACCACTGCCCGCAGCATTCAGCACAGTAACATGCCGTGCAGGTTTGTTGTAGGAGCAACAGGCCACGCTGTACAGCCTTAGTGTGTAGTTGGCTGGACCATCTAGCTCTGTGTAAATAGTTTATGATGTTCACCCAAAAAAATCACAGAATGACCCCTTTCTCAGAGCACATCCCTTTCAGTAAGCAACACGTGACTGTATTGAGGAGAAATAAGCCCTTAAAATCCCAAAAAAGCTCAGAAATGGAGGCACTAGCTCCCACAGAAAAAGTGTGGGTGGCCAGGCCCGGCAGCCAAAGTCAAAAGGCAGGTAAGTGCCTCCCAGGGAAGAGAGCAGTTGCTGAGAACTGAGAAGGCACACACCAGGCTCCAACTTAGAGCAGCAGGAGAGAGTGCACTAGAGCAGGCCCCTCGCAGTGTGTCAGTCGCTCTGCAGCCAGCACAGGTGCCGTGACTAAAGCACCCACCTCCTGCTGCAGAGAAAGGTCCCTCCCCACCCTGCCCCTCACCACCACTCCTGGGGGGGTCTGAAAGAAAGAAAGCTGGGGTCAAGTCTGAGAGTCATAGATGAAGGAGCTTAAGCAAACAAAGGAGTACCCAAGTCCCTCACAGGGAGATAAGCTGAGTACAGACTGGAGGACTTTTATCTCATGGTAAGGAAGTGTCCAGGCCCAAGGCCCATTCTTAGACAACAGTTCAGGGGCAGGAGGCTGCACGATTGCCTTTCCCAGCAGAAAACGCCCAAATTAATTGCAAGTCTTAAGGAACAGTCAGACCTCCTGGGTACCCATCCCTACCTAGTGAGTCCAGGTTATTGCCTATCCCCTCACTATGCCCTCAGGAGATCATTTATTCTTTAAGGAAATTGAACCTGGGAGGCCCTGAACTTGAGGACTCCAAGCACAACAAAGCACCAAAGTGAGGCCACGGGGTGAAAATAAGGATTAATGTCTGTGTCCTGAATGGAGGGACCCAGCCTGACTTCTCTACAACCCTGTCCCCCAGGAAGAAGACTGGAGGATGTTTCTGTGGGAAAACGGAAAAGAAGTTGGCTTTCTACCTGATGCCCTGCCAGTACACTTCTCTGGTCCCTTGCACACGGACCCATCAACTTTTTAGCATATTACCCACATATGAACAAACAGCAAGCCGTCTCTAGGCATTTGAGGAAGGCCACCAATATGAAAGGATCAAACCCAAGAGAAAAAAACAATGGGGAATTCTGGTGAAATAACAATGCACGGGGCAGAAGAAAACATCACAAGAGATAAAAACTCTCATAAAAATTAAAATCCTCAGAAGCAATATTGCCTTCATAAACTAGGAACAGGGTGCTCTAGATTAATGAGCTAGAGAGCATGATTAAGCTCTTGGGAATTCAAAGCATAATACTCATAATTTAAAATTCAATTTGAAGCTGAGAGATAAAGAAATCTACTAGATTAAAATAAAAAATGGTAGATTAAAGATACGAGAGAAACAGATAAAATCAAAGAACCAATCCAGAAAATCCAGCAAACATCCAATTAATTGGATATTTTTCAAAAACAGAAATCATATTAGAAAAAAATTCCAGAACTTAAATATGTGAATTTCCAATTGGAAATGGTCCAGTGAGTGCCTAGCACAATAAATGAAAATAAACCCACACCAGGGCATATCATCTTGAAATGTCATGACTCCACAGGTAAAGAAACTATTCTAAAAGTTTGTGAAGAGAAAAATAAAATATCACATATAAAAGAGCAAGAATAAAAATGCCATTACTCTTTTAAACAGCAACATTGAAGGTCTTAAGAAAAATCAAGCAACATTTTTGAAAACTGGGCAAAAATAATTGTCTTCCCAAAGCCTACATTTAGCCAAACTGAATCAAGGGTGAAGGTGGAAGATGGAAATCCAAAGCCTTCCTTCCCAAGCATCATTTCTCAGAAGGCCTCTAACATGAAAGATAAAGCCTTGGGACGCAGGCCAGGAGCGGTAACTCAGGCCCATAATCCTAGCACTCTGAGAGGCCCAGGCGGGTGGATCCCTTGAGCTCAGGAGGTCAAGACCAGCCTGAGCAAGAGTGAGAACTTGTCTCTACAAAACATACAAAGAAAACCGAGGGAAGAGGATTTCTTGAGTCCAAGAGTTTGAAGTTGCTGTGAGCAATGATGCCTTGGCACTATACCCAGGGTGACAGAGTGAGACTCTATCTAAAAAACAAACAAACAAACAAAAAAACAGGGCTTGAGATCTAAGAACAGGTGATCCAACCCAGTAGGAATGTGAGGGTAAGTCCCAGGATCCCAGAATGACAGCTTATCTCGCAAGCCTGGAGAGCCAGCAGTCCAGACTGGAGCAGTTTCAGGAGCTTCAGAAGGAAAGTCTCCAGCAGGGAGGAAGAAGAGGGGAAGACTCTTGATGTTTTTAGCAACATAAGAAAAAAGGGTGAGGAAAAACTCAGTAGTGTGTTCAAAGAAGAGTAATAAAAACCTGAGGGAAAATAAAGGATCATGTAAGTCAGGAGCAATCATGGTACACTTCTTAGCTCATCAATGAACAAATAATTGTAGTTACCATAGTGTGAACACTGAATACTATGATGTTACTACTTTGGGAGGATGGGGAAGAGAAGGGAAATCCAACTAAGTTTACATATACCATGTTAGGAAGTGTGATTTTTTGTTTGTTTTGTTTTGTTTCTGAGACGGAGTCCCACTTTGTCACCCTTGGTGGAGTGCCATGCTGTCACAGCTCACAGCAACCTCAAACTCTTGGGCTCAAGCGATTCTCTTGCCTCAGCCTCCTGAGTAGCTGGGGCTACAGGGGCCCCCACAATGTCCGGCTATTTTTTTTTTAGAGACAGGATCTTGCTTTTGCTCAGGCTGGCCTCGCACCTGTGAGTTCAGGGCAATCCACCTGCCTCAGCCTCCCAGAGTGCTAGGATTACAGGCAGGAAGGGTGACTGTTAATTTTATGTATCAGCTTGGCTAGACGCAATACCCAGGTAGGTATTTGATCAAACACCCATCTAGATGTCTCTGTGAAAATATTTTTAGGTTAGATTAACAGTTAAATGAGGAGAATAAAGCAAATTACACTTCCTAATACAGTAGGCCTCATCCAATCAGGTGAAGACCTGAAGGCAAAATGCCACTGAGGTCCCATGAGGAAGGACTCACCAATCTGCCTCGAGACTTGAGCAGCATGGCAGCTGTTCCCTGGGTCTCCAGCCTGCCGGCTGCTGTACAAGCTTTGGACTTAGGAGCCCTCATTGCATGAACCAATTCCCACACACAGACACACACACACAGACACAGACACACACACACACACAGAGATGCACATGCATGTATATGTATACTCATACACTTTCTATTTGTTCAGGTTCTCTTGGGAACCCTGAGTAACACAGAAAGTCAACAGCTAAAATCTGAATCTAATGATTCAACAGATAGCATGTATATGTGTGTGTGTGAGTGTGTGTGTGTGAGTGTGTGTGTGTGAGTGTGTGTGTGTGAGTGTGTGTGAGTGTGTGTGTGTTGGGCTTTTTTTTTTCCTTAAGACAGGGTTGTTAGGGTTAGACTGTGGTGGCATCATCAGAGCTCACTGCAACCTCAAACTCCTGGGCTCAAGTGATCCTACTGCCTCAGCCTCTAGGGTAGCTGGGAACACCAGCAGGCCACACCACCACCCAGCTAATTTTCCAATTTTCTTTAGAGTTAGTGTCTTGCTCCTGCTCAGGCTGCTCTCGAACTCCTGACCTAAAGCGATCCTCCCACCTCAACCTCCCAATGTGCTAAGATTACAGGTGTGAGCTGCCACCCGCTTGGCCAAGAGATAGCATATGCATTTTTTTAAATACAAAGGTAAACACCAGAACAAAGATACTGAAATAAAATAATTAACAATGGGTGCCTCTGGCAAGTGGAATGATGGTGAAGAGAGGAGTAAGGCTGAAATCAACTGTGTGTGTGCATGTTTAATTAAAAGACTTTTTGTGCTATGTATAATATCACTTTGATAATAAAAATTAATATTCTGTCTCCCAAAAAGCAAAGCATCACCAAAACGAATGCACCCAGTGTGCACAGCATGAAGATATTCAGCAGCCCTCTGGGTGAAGGGCTCAACTACACCTTGAACTTTACCTTAGAAATGAAAACAATGTAACCTAAACACTTGTACCCTCATGTTAATCTGAAATTTAAAAAAAAAGAGAGAGAGAGAGAAAGATTAAAGATGTGCGTTTAGCAATCTCAGTTGTCAATCTGTAGAACTACACCATGGAGGCCAAGATTCTTTCCTCTGGACCCTGTAACTCTATTTCCTATTAAAATGTATTTTGTTGTCATGATACTGACATCTTTTGCAAGTAGATGTCAAATTTTCCTGTGCTTCTGTTTTGAACAAGAATAGCACTTGAAAATATATTTTACACAACTTGTCTTTCGACCTTAAGAATGCATGTCATGGCCGGAGCCAGTGGTTCAGCATCTGTACTCCTAGCACTCTCAGAGGCCAAGGCAGGAGGGAGTTCAAGACCAACCTGAGCTAGGCTGACACCATGGCACTCCAGCCTAGGTGACAGAGTAAGACTCTGTCACAAAAAAAAAAAAGAAAAAAAGAATGCACATCAGGAAACTCAAAACCACTCTTGGAACTCTAACCACATTCCAGGATTCTTAGTTTCCACAACACAAAGAGACATGTGTGATGATCCATTTTAAATACAGTCAAAATATTTATTTTCTTAAATAATCATCATCTAAATAACTTCCCTAACTGGTCTGTCAATGCTATTGGTACTATTTTGAGAAAATTAATTCAAACAATTAGATGATGCAAATAAAATTAAAACCTTAAATTCCTACTGGAAGCCTCAAGGCTACACTTCCTCCCTTAGAGAAAAAGCATTTACTCTAGAATTCCTTGGGAGCTGCAAGGTCCTATAATCCTTTCTTCTGCTTTGAGAGGTCATTATCTTATTAATTCTACTTCCTGGAGGTAGAATTGCCCAAAATATACATGACATGAGAGTTTCTTTTAAGATGTATTTGTATTGTTTTTATTATTTTGCAAAACCCAGAATAGAAAACAGGAGACTCTGGTTTCCGAGAAAGAGGTGGAACTATTGAAGGGGTCAGTGAAGGGAAACAACATCATTTGGGTTTCAACATCATTGCCTATAAAAAGAGCTGTGGGGCTGGGCGGTGGCTCACACCTGTAGTCCTAGCGCTCTGGGAGGCTGAGGCAGGAGGATTGTTTGAGCCTCGGAGATTGAGGTTCCAGTGAGCTATGATGATACCACTACACTTCTGCCTGAGTGACAAACCAAGACCCTGTCTTTAAAAAAAATTTTTGTTTTTAAAGCTAAGGATCTTAAATATGTGAAATCATCATTGTGAAAAATAAATTTTACTGGAAGTAGCAGTTAATATGCATTTGACTGCAAGTAACAAAACACTTGACTAAAAGTATCAACAACAGAAGTTTATGCCTCATCACCAGGGAGGGCTTCCCATAACAAGGAACCTAGAGGCAGAGGATGCCAAGATTGGTCAATGGCTTTGCAATGTCAGGGCTTTGGGTCAACTGCTCCTTGGTTCTCTTGGTCGAGAAGGCCAGACGACCATAGCAGTTCCAAGGACCCTGTCCTCATGCAACATGGCTCCAAAGTGAAAAGGGAGGGAAGGGACTTATATTTACTGTTTTCTCTCTTTTAATCGGAGAGTGAGGCTCGGCACCTGTAGCACAGTAGTTACTGTGCCAGCCACATACACTGAGGCTGGAGGGTTCGAACCCATCCCGGGCCAGCTAAACAACAATAACAACTGCAGCAAAAAAGAAAATAGCCAGGCGTTGTGGCTGTGGTCCCAGCTAGTGGGGAGGCTGAGGCAAGAGAATCGCTTAAGCCCAAGTTTGAAGTTGCTGTGAGCTGTGATGCCACAGCACTCTACCGAGGGTGACATAGTGAGACTCTGTCTCAAAAAAAAATAAAAATAAAAAATCAGAGAGTGAAATTATTCCAAGAGATTATAAGGGACAATTATTTTTAAATAACATTAGAAAAATTAGTATGTGCTATAGAAGTGTTCATGTGAGCAAAAATAAAATGTGTGTTCATAAAAGCAAAAAAGTAAAACAATGATTTTAATTAATCATGAGCAAAAAAGTAAAAAAATGATTTTAATTAAAAAAAAATTTGGCCAGGTACGGTGGCTCATGCCTATAATCCTAATACTCAGAGAGGCCAAGGTACATGGAGCTTGAGCTCACAAGTTTGAGACCAGCCTGAGCAAGAGGGAGACTCTGTCTTTACTAATAACAGAAAAACTGAGGCAAGAGGATTTCTTGAGCCCAAGAGTTGGAGGTTGCTGTGAGCTATGACGATGCCATGGCTCATGGCACTCTACCCAGGGCGACAGCTTGAGACTCTGCCTTAAAAAAAAAAAAAAAAATTTAAAAATCCCTGGCAAACTTCCTCTTATGTATCACCGGCCAGAATTGGGTCACACGATGCCCATCCCAAGTTGTGAGGGAGACTCAGAAAGCAAGTATCCAGAAATTTCAGCTTCTGAAGGTAGGTTCCGTGAGTAAGGAAGAAGAGTGGGAAATGGCTGTTGATTTCCCAGCCATCATTGTCTGCCAATATATAAATATCCTAAGCTGCTTCCTTGGCAAAATTATGAGTTTGTGAATGAGTAAAGGTGTGACTTGGTAGTCATTGCTGACCTGCTGCATCAGCACACCAACGCCCTTCTGTGTGTTCTATTATGACCAGAAGGATCCTAAGCACTCATCTTTCCGGGACCTCCACCCTTGGGTACAACCACACGTCAAACAGCCCCCAAATGGAGCCAGCTCAAAGCACCATAGAAGAGGCCATTATTCTTGACGCCATTCATTAGCTAAAAGGTCTTCAAATTTCCCTGGGAGACAGTCCTTGGTGTGGCATGACTTAAGATCAGGGCGGGGAGACAAAACACATACGTGTGAACAAGTGAAGGATCCCAAAGTAATGCCATCCAGGGCTAGATTCTTTCACTCATTCCACAGACATCTACTATCTGCTGGCACTGTCTTAGGAAGTATGGATCCCAACAGGAAACAAGAAATCAAGATCCCAATTGTAAGAGCTTATATTCTATTGAGGAGACAGATAATACACAAGGAAACTGCGTACATGAGATAATACACAAGCAAATACACTGTCACGACAGGACAGTGGTGAGACCTCGGAAGACCCTGGAATAGGTGGTATGAAAGATGGAGTGTAGAGGTTGGCCAGGAAGGCCTTTCCAAGAAGGTGACACTCCAGCTGGGACCCGTCTCCATTGAGATGAGAACGAGTCACTGGCCAAAAAAAAAAAAAAAAGTAAGGGAAAAGCCCTCCAGGCAGAAGGAGCAGCTAGTGTAACGGGGAGACCAGTGTGGCTGCAGCCCGGTAAGAGGGGGAGGGTGGTATAAGCTGAGAGTGGCCTATATCCAGTCGAGCCACGTGACTGGGATTTATTCAGTGTACACTATGTCACCTTGAGAGTGGAAGAAAGAGCTGATTAAGGTGAGTGCAGAATGGATTTTATCAGGGCAGGTGATGAAGAACAGTGAGCTCAGAAGCTGTTGCAGGAGGTGCTGGCCAGTGAGGTGCTGGCCCAAGTCCCAGCTGTGATGGAGTGACATGGGCGGGGGCGGGATAACTTCGAGGGCAGAGGCTACAGACCTACCACTGGACTGAAGGTGGCTGGGAAGGGACAGAGGACTTTGGCTTGAGCTTCTAGGTGGCTGGTGTGCCACTGATGAAGATGAGGAAGGCCGGGGCTAGGCTGCCTCACAGCATTTATAAATTCAGGTTATTCTGAGGTGGGAAAGACAACTGGGGCCTGTGGTACTAGAGAAACCTTCCAGGGGAGGGTCGGAAGGGTGCTTCATGCACAGGATATTTTGATTAGAAGACGGAAGATAGGGCTGGAGAGAGGTGACAAGGCCACACTATGAACATTTTCAACTTCGATTAGTGAGACCTCTTGTCAGCTCATTAGCAACCATATGGTGACAACTGTGCTGACAGGTAGGAAGGCCGCATGGTGGGAAGCAAATGCCTGGGGTAAGGTCCTCACACCCTGTCAAGAGTCCTCACTGTGAGGGACGATTTACCACAACCTGGGTGCTACTCCCTAACCCAACAGGCGTAGAAATTGCAGCACATCAGTGCTCCCAGAGATAAGCAGGCACTCTGGAGAAGTCAGGAGAAGTCATGAGGATAGGAAGAAAGAATTTCTAGCAGAGAGTATCGTTTCCCAGAAACCCAAATGTCCCCATCTTCTATCCATGGCCAGGCCCCTCCCCTCCCCTATTCCCAGATGTTGCATCAAAAATTAGTAGTAAGTTTGGTGAGCTGGGAGATGGACCCGAGTCTTGAGGAACATTTCATCCCGGCACGATGGGCTCAGGAAACTCTCTCCATCCCCCTCCTACCTGGACTGCTCCCGTCTCCATTCAGCCCTCTCATAAGGGCCAAGCTCACTTCTCTGCCTCTGCAGCCAAAGCATAACAGCTGGCAGGACAGCTCACCCAGCCCTTCCCATGTGTCTCCCCTCATATGCAATCCTCACACCACCCCTGGGATATGCCTCGTCTCACAGGTGAAGTTAGAGAGGCGCAGGCCCTTGCTCGGGAATAAAGGACTCGCCACATCTGAGCTCTGAAGCCAGGCCCCTCCCCAAGAGCCCGGATGCTTCTGTTTATACCTGGTGGTTCTCCCTTCTGTTGGAACACCCTCTTTAAAACTCAGAACACATTCCATCTTCTCTCAGGTGGCACTAAGAGGGCAACCCCGGTCCCCACATCATCACAGCCTAGATAAGACCTCAAGGACTCTCCCCAGCAAAATTGACATCTTTAAATACTTCCCCATTTGTTCAAAATAGAACCAAACCCCTCAGCACAGCCACAAGGCCCACAGGCCTGGGTTCCTGTCTTTGTCACACACCTTTGCTCAGGCTAGGATCCCTTGGGGGCTACTAAAAATGTGAATATGGTGGCACTATTTCCCTCAGCCTTGAGATGGTCAGCAGTGATGATGAGCAACATGGCTGAGCGCTTGCTCTGGTGAGTCACCCTTCTAAGGATTATACGGGTATTAATTCACTTAAACCACAAATCACCCTATGAAACAGACACTCTTAGTAGGTGTATTTAACAGGTGCGATGACTGAGGCAGAGTGAGGGTAACCAACTTGTTCCCTCTTACCCAGTGGTGGAGCTGGAGGGAATCCAAGTTATCAGGTCAAGAGCGACCTACTGCGTTGCAGAGGTCCTCCAACTTTACATCTCAGACCCTGAATTTGGGTGCATGTTTTTGGCTGAAAACAGGTTACTGACCCCTGACTTCCATGTGCGGGAGCAGAGAAAAGAGAAACCCCGGGGGTCAGCAGCCAGAGCCTTGACCAGGCCCTGTAGAGAGCCACTGGGCCTAGGAGAGGAGCACACAGGTTCAGTCCCACAATGTGAATTGAGACCCCACATCTGCCCAAACAGGCTAAAAGAAGAAATGTCATCTTCAGGCTCGGTGCCCATGCTCAGTTAAGAGTGTCAGCCACATACACCAGAGCTGGTGGGGTTTGAACCTAGCCTGGGCTTGCTAAACAGCAATAACAACTACAACAATAACAACAAAAATAGCCAGGGGTTGTAGCAGGCAGCTGTAGTCCCAGCTACTTGGGTGGCTGAGGCAAGAGAATCGCTTAAGCCCAGGAGTAGAAGGTTGCTGCGAACTGTGACACTACGGTACTCTACCAAGGGTGACATAGTAAGTCTTTATTCCCCCCCCAAAAAAACAAAAAACAAAAAACAAGGAAGAAATGTCACCTTCAACATCCTGCTTCTTCAGAAATCCCTGGTGCTCTCTTCCTCATCCCCACACACAGTAACATCTTGGTCAAGGTGGGTTTCATAATGTGTTCAAAGGCAGCTTCCATTTCTCAATATGAGAAATTAAACTCTTGTCAAGGGACAGTCTATATTTAGTCATTAAAAAGAGCCTAACCTCAGACAATTTGCATGTCTATGAATTTGTATGTGTCTGAGTGTGTGGTGCAATCATTATTAGCAATGAGGAAGATGGCAGATGGCACAGGTCACGGACAAAAGAATTCTGAAGGGAAGGATGTAGAGAATCCTAAAGGTGGAGGCTTGGCCTGCTGGGTTGCAGGACAACACCAGCTCCTGGCAGCCCATAAGAACACCCCTGTGCACACTGCAGGGCAAACCTGCCAGCTCATGCGCTCCAGTTCAGCGGTCCCCAGGACCCCGCACTCACCTTTATGGATCTCTGTTGCTCTTACTGTGATACTTGTTCCTGCTACCTCTGTGCTTTGGAGTCTGCCTCAGGCGACTTCCCAGAGAGACAGAGTGTTGTCCCCAGGCCTTGAAGCAAGTGGATAAGTGTAGACAGGCCCTTCAAATCCTTGAAAATAGGCTAAGACATTAAGTAAGTTGCCCAATGTCACACAGCTAATAAAGTGGTGGAGCTGGGATTTGAACACAAGGCCCCTGCTTTGAACCACTCTCCACATCCCTAGAGACCAACATCAGGACGGCAGGCAAAGCAGGCCTCAGGGACAGGGCTTCACAGGGTGTGCTGGACATGGTGAAAATGACCAACATTTGAGCTCCCAGGAGAGAAGTAACCGGGGGCAGGACTGGAAACCATTGTGCAGAGCACACTCCAGGAAGGCGCTTGACTCGGGACACAAAGGCCCCCTAGTTACAGCGTGGGCCGGAGCCCCAAGCCTGCTGCTGGGGTCCACACCCTCGCTCTGCCTCACTGACATTTGTGGGGTTGAAGGGAGGACAAAGGGAAGCCACAGGCCATATGCCTAAATACTCAAAATATTTTAAAGTTATCAATCAAGCCAATAAACCAGTAAGTAAAATCTGTATGCCCTGTCCCCCTACCTTGATGCATAAACTTTAATAATGATCTGGAAGGCCAGTCTTTCATTTAGAATTCTGGGACTCCACTGAGTTGTATGTCTGAAAGGGGTGCTGCAGGAAAAGTGGCCCTCACATGCGCTGCTCGGTCACATCTCTGGAGGGGTCTTGCCCACACGTGTGAACGCGGAGTGCGGATTTTCAAGCTTTGTCCATACCTTTTACAAAAAGCTGCCCTATGGCCACCACTTAGGCCCACTTGGAGGACACATCCACCCAGAGGAAGACGGACCCGGAGACGCAGCCTGGAAGCAGAGTCACAGCCGTTTGGACTCGGATTCTGCAGTGCCCGATACCATCTGTAAACTGTGAGGTAAATGCTGTGCTGTCTAGAAGGGGTGTGGGCTTCCCCCTTGATTCTAAGCCTTCTTTGCCCCAGAGGAAGGGAAGTCACCAGTGAAAGGCCAGAGCAGCGTCTTCTAAAGCTTGGGGCCTGGCAGAGGCCCTGCAGCTCTGGGTCTCAGGAGGTTGTTGCTTTTGTGAGATGTTGACCACGCTCATTAAACTCTCTGTGCCTTGCCTTCCTTGTCTGTAAAACTGAGATAATTACAGTAAGGAATAACTGGGAGATAAGTGCACTTATTCACTATGGGTAAAGTGCTTAGAATAGTGCTTGGGAAATAAGTGCTAACAATTATGGATAATTATTATTTGGGTCTGGTGAGGCATCCTCAAAATTGTTAACAGATTGAGTGCTGTAAAAAAACTCCTTTCATTTCCTTCTTTTTTTTTTTTTTTTTTTTGTAGAGACAGAGTCTCACTTTATCACCCTCAGTAGAGTGCCGTGGCATCACACAGCTCACAGCAACCTCCAGCTCCTGGGCTTAGGCCATTCTCTTGCCTCAGCCTCCCGAGTAGCTGGGACTACAGGCGCCTGCCATAATGCCTGGCTATTTTTTGTTGTGGTTGCAGTTTGGCCGGGGCTTGGTTCGAACCCACCACCCTCGGTACATGGGGCTTGTGCCCCACTCACTGAGCCACAGGCACTGCCTTTTTTTTTTTTTTCTAATGAGTCAGAGTCTTGCTCTGTTGCCCAGGCTGGAGTGCCATGGGACCAGCCTAGCTTACAGCAACCTCAAACTCCTGTGTTTGAGTGATCCTCCTGCCTCAGCCTGAGCCCCAGTGTCCCAAAAACTCATTTCTTGACAAGTATAAGAGCTCTTCCTGGAGACCTGAAGAATTCTAAGACGCAGCCTGATTTCTTCTCAGGCCAGAGATAATAGTAGGAGCAGGACATACAGAAAAGGGGAGACCAGGGGGTGTGGGATACAGGGAAGGTGGAGCATTCACTGCTAATCCACTCAAAAACATTCACTGAGCAGGCACTTTTCTGGGTCCCAGGGAAAAGGAGTGAGCAAGACAGATAAGGCCCTTGGCCTTCATTCATCTTACCTTCTGGGGGTGGGGTGGGGGTAGGGGGTGGGAGGTGAGAAGGAAGATATTTAGCAAGAAAGCAAAGAAATAAACAGGATTGTTACCAATAGAGATAAAGGGCATGAAAGAAGTCACACAGGGTAAATTGAGAGGGCACAGTCGCTGAGGGGAGGTGGGGGTGGCAGGCAGAAGTGAAAGACTTTCATGGATGGCCAAGAAGACCTCTCCGAGAGGCGACGTAAGAACTGAGACCTGAATGAGGAGGAACCCCCTAGGTTTGGGGCCTGGGCAGGGAGCTGCCATGATGTTTTCATTTAGTCGAACAAGGCTAGGAGAGAAACAGAGTTTGAAAACCCAGAGTTTAGTTAAGAGATGTTAAGCTTGAGACAGTAGTCATTTACTCAAATGGAAATCCTAGTCAGTTATATTACTCTTGAACTCGAGAGTGAACTTAGGGCTGAAAATATAAATTTAGGAGCATTGGTTTACAGATGGTATTTTCAAGGTACAAAGTTGGAGGGGATTGCTTAGGGAGAAAGAGTAGGCGGTAAGGGGGCTGAAGCTGTGGGCCTCCCATGTTTAGAGTCCCGGGTTGACTGTAAACCAGTCAAGGAGACTGAGAAGGGGGTGCTGGGGAAGCAGGAGGACACAGAGATGGTGTGATGGGCCTACCCCTGAACCCCAAAGGTGTGCATATTCTATCTGCAAAACCTGTGAATATATTACTGTATATGGCAAAAGGGACCTTGCAGATGTAGCTAAAGTGAAGATGACCAGGATGGAGAGATTATCTTGGATCATCTTGG
The DNA here is from genome assembly GCA_963574355.1 of Loris lydekkerianus. NCBI lineage: Eukaryota > Metazoa > Chordata > Mammalia > Primates > Lorisidae > Loris > Loris lydekkerianus. The sequence continues at coordinate 19,977 of CAUYPK010151551.1, forward strand.
TTGGACTAATCTGACCACCGGACTCTTTAAAAATGACCCAGAAAAGGGTGTCAGAGAGAGGTGAAGATGGAAGAAGGGGTATGAGAGATTTGAAGCATGAGAGGAACTTGACCCAGTATTGTGGGCTTTGAAGATGGAGAAGCCAAGGAAAAAAGGTGGCCCAAAAGGTGGGACTGACTCTCAGCTGACAACCAACTGAAACACAGGACCTCAGTCCCACACCCACAAGGACTGAATTCTTCCAACAACCTGAGTTACCATGGAAATGATTCTCCCCTACAACCTCCAGAAAGAAACTGCTCTTCCAAAGTTTTAATTTTACTCCAGGGAGACCCATGTTGGATTTCTGAACTAAAGACCTATAAAATAATAAATTTGCGTTGTTTTAAGCCACTAAATGTGTGGTTATTTGTTACTGCGGCAATAGAAAACTAATACATGTGGTTTAAACTGCAAGTGCCGAGAAGAAAGCATTTCGTGAAGGAGCGGGCCATCAGCTGTGTCCTGGGCTGCTGAGAGGTGAGTCACAGGCAGCAGGAACTGCTGGACGGGAAGACACAGAGATTGTTGTCAGCCTTGACAAGCAGTTTCAGGGGACTGATGAGGTCAGCAGTTTCAGCTGGAGTGGGGTGAGGAACAAAGGGCAGGGTGAGGAAGCAGTGACTAGGACAGCTCTGTCGTAAAGTTTTGTTGTGAAGAGAAGGAAGGAAATGGGACGGTCTCTGGAGAAGGGGGGTGTGTTCACACAGGTGTTTTGCTTTGTTTTAGGGGGAGACAGACAGCAGGTTTGTTTGCTAAAGGAAATGATCTTTAGGGAGCATGAAGGTGGTGGAGGTAAAGGGCGATCAGGAACCATGTAGGACCCAGAGCTCAGGGATGGGCTAGTGTTGATGGGACCAAGGGGCCAGAGGGAAGGCCAAGAGGACAAGTGACTGGTCCAAGGGGGTTTGCAGGTTGATGGTGGAAGGAAAAGGAGTTCCAGGCTGATGGCTTCATTTCACCATCAAAATGACTGAAGTAAGGTCTTATGTGAGTGTAGTGGGAGGAAACCACGTGGAGGTTTGATGAAAGAGAAAAAGGATTCAAATGGTTTATGCTGGAGCTCGGGGTGAGGGGGGGGCACCTGATGACAGGAATGAGCCCCACCACCGGACGGAAGTGGCCTTCGCTGTCTCTCTCCTCCTCCTGCTGCTGGGCCTAGGAGTCGTCTGTTGGGCTCCGAAGCATGCTGTCACCTACTAGACATATAACCTGAGCGACTTTCTTAGCCAGCCTGAGCCTTAGTTTTCTCAGCTCATCATTGCAATCGTGCTTGCCCCACCTTCTTCCATCAAAGGAGACAGCACGTGCCAACCTACTTCATGGACTGTCAAGCTCCGTTTGAGAGTGAGTCATGATTATTTCTTAATAGAAGAGGCCCTTCCCACAACACTGGTCAAGGAAGGAGGAGATCCCCAGAAGGCTGGAGATGAGCAATGGGGAGGTATCTGTCTAGCAGTAGCAGCAGCCTCCGCCTGCTGAGATCAGTCCCTTCCAAAGCATGAGCAGGAATTTCCACCCAGGTCCCAGGAGACCTGAGGAACTCACAGCTCGAGTAACACACATTTGTATGGGGATTTCCCTACATAGGGCACTCCTCCAGCCTGTCTGCAGCTGTCATCTGCCTAGATGATTCTGCCCTGCCACTTGCTAAAAGTCACCTTCTGGGGTTGCCCCAGAAGCAGCAATAAGTCTTCCAACTTAGGTTCCCCATAAAAGCTCTATAGTGGCTTAGGGCTTGTTGTGTAAATGGCTGGGAAGGGCATCTTTATAAATCAGACAGATAAGCCTTATTGTGACCAAAGAGGGGTAGCATCCTCCCAGTGGAAAGTGGGGATCAGAGAGCTCGCAGGTTTTGTCTGGGGTCAGACATAGGTCAGCTGAGGAATCTAATTGGGTCTGTTTAACTCCAAGCTCATGTGTTTTTTTTCCACCATATAATATGCCTCCTGCATCCAACCAGTCTGCTTGCTTCCCAGAAGAAGAAGGAGCCACAATCAACTGAGGGTTTGCTTACCAGGGGTCATGTTCTTTGCAGGACATGTTGGGGGACACCTCTCGACGGCTGCAAGCCTCTCAGTCTAAGAGTGACAAAGGCAGTTTCATGATCAACCCCTGCCGTTTGGAGGGCCATAGGAAGTGTGTGTGCTCTGGCTGGGAGCCTTGCTGAGTTTAACATTTGATTCCAGTCACTGAAGGCAGAAAACCAAGGAAAACAACATGAGTGGACACCAGATTCTCTTCCAACAACCCTCTCCTCTCAGTCCCCGAACACCATGAGATGATCCTATTTTTTCCCCCAAATGGAAAGAAAGAGACAAAAGGAAAGTATCAGGGGGATGAGTGGAATAGAACTCACTTAGATCTCACAGAGACATTCAAATGGTGGAGAAGAAAGACATACAAAAGGACCTGGATAGGGACAGAAAGAGAAATAAGCAGGTCTCCCCTGACACGTATGTCTCACCCAGCCCTTTCACTCTTGTTTATCTCTTGTTATATTAATATATCAGGATGCCATATACTTGTCATGTAGCAGCTCTCTGGACCTATTCGCTATATTGTTCAAGGCCAAGTTTCCCAAAAGGAGTAAGGGGGAATAGAATGCTAAGTCCAGAACTTTTCTCAGGCATAAAGTTTATCTTAGAATTTCAATAAAAAAATGGGAATGTACTGATAAGATTTCTTTTATGTTCACAGTGGCATCCCTGATAGGGGGTTCTGGTACCCTTTTTTAAAAAGCTGATCTATCTGGAGAGGGTTGTTTGAAGAGCAAATTGGCATGATGCTTTTAGAAAGTAAGATGTGTATCAGCAAACACAAAATTGTTCATGTATCTTTACACAATGAACTTTTTTTTTAAATTTTATTTTTAATTTTATTTTTTTTATTGTTAAGTCATAGCTGTGTACATTAGTGCAATCACCTGTACCCATTCTAAGATGCACCATAGATGTGGCCCCACCCATTGCCCTCCCTCCACCAAAACCTCCCCCCTCCCTTAACCTTCCTTGGTCCTTTCCTCATAGTCTTGTGCTG
>CAUYPK010151556.1:0-23777 GCA_963574355.1 Loris lydekkerianus
ATGATCCTATGAACTTTCTAACACATGTTTTCTGGTACTTTTTAAAAAGTTGCTGACATTGTAGAATATAAATGTCTTAATACAATAACTAAGAAAATGCCAGGAAGGCTATGTTAACCAGTGTGATGAAAATGTGTCAAACGGTCTATAAAACCAGTGTATGGTGCCCCATGATCACATTAATGTACACAGCTATGATTTAATAATAATAATAAAAAGTAGACCTTAAAAAAAGCTGCTGACATTTATCGAGCACTTATTTTGTGTCAGGTACTATTTTAACACATTAACTGCCGCACACAGTTGTAATTAACTCTTGCTAATTTTGAGCTCAGGACCTTGCAAAGCATGTACACATGGTGGACAGATGGGACAGTCCATAGCATCCGTGCTCACTGTGAATTCCTGGTCTCCACTAGACACCAGGGGGACCCAACCTCCGGGTTGTGACAAACAAGTCTCCAAACATAGCCAAATGTCCCCTGGGGGACAAAATTTCCCTTGGTTGAGAATCATTTTTCTATTCTAATATGTTTGCAGTGGTTAAATTCTGAATAATTTTTCTTTTCCCACCTCATTTATTTCTAGTTAGTCTGCAATGAGTATCTGTGTATCTATCTTAATAGATGTCCTCTATAATAAAAAAGTTTACTATTAAAATACAGTCATCACACTATTTATTTTTAAAAATATAGGCACATATTTTGAGCAAAGTCTTTGAAAAAAAACCATAGATAGATTTATGGAAGACATGATGTGGTGAATTAAGAAGGAAAATAGAGAAAAATAGTTCTTCTAAGATAATTTAGTAAAAATTCATCTGCAAGATGTGAGGATGGTGATGTGTGGGCCAGAGAGAGTTTGATTTATGACCCAGGTGCACCCATCCATGATGATCAGGTCCTCTGTTTATTGTTCTTATTAGATTTACCACGCTGGGCAGATCTGTGCTCCAAGCTGCACAAACAGCTTTTCTCCATAGCGATTCCCTTCCAGTTGAGCTCAACCTGAGCATCCCAGATCATTCCCATTTTCCAAGCTGCAGGGACAAGTTTACCTCCCGCACTTCTTTCCAGGGACAAAATGTAATACCAGGTTATCATCCATTTCATAGTGGTAATATTTTTATTCACCAGTTGTTGAGGGTGTGGAAATAGAGCCACTAACAGATGTTTTCATGAGGAAAACTTATCTAATATGGAAGTGGTATGTAAAATCCTGGGAATGATCAGTGATGGGATGAATAGTATAGTTGTCCTCTGGTACTCATGGAGTTCCAGGACCCCCAGGATACAAAATCCATGGATATTCAAGTCCCTTTTATAAAATGGCATAGTGGCATAGTAATTGCAGATAGCAAATATTCCTATTTTCCTCCCCTCCCTCCCTCCCTCCCTCCCTTCCTTTCTTCCTCCCTCCTTCCCTCCCTTCCTTCATTTGCTCTCACTCTGTCTCCCAGGCTGTACTGAAGTGCTATCATCATAACTCACTGCAACCTCAAACTCCTGGGCGCAAGCGATCCTCCTCCTTCAGCCTTCCAAGTAGTGGGGACTAGAGACACACAAAACTACACCAGATAAATTTTTTTTAAAAGAGATAGGATCTTGCTATGTTGCCCCAGCTGGTCTCAGACTCCTTGTTCCAAGCCATCCTCGAACTTCGGCCACTCAAACTGCTGAGGTTACAGGTATAAGCTACCCTAGCTGGCCTCCCATATGCTTTAAATCATCTCTCAATTGCTTGTAATATCTAATACATTGCCTGTACATCACCTCATTATAGTGGAAGGCAAATTCAAGTTTCATTTTTTAGAACTTTGTGGATATTTTTTCTTTGAAGAGTTTTGATCTATGGCTAGTTGAATCCATGGATGCAGAACCACTGGATACAGCACTTGTCAGAGACTCTGAAATTTCAACTTCTGCTGCCTTTGACTCTCAGGCCTAGGGATGAAATCTGAAGAGGACCAGGGGACAGTTTCTTGGAGCTGGTGAAGTCTGGCCACAGACACATGGCATCTAAGAAGCTGTCCCCTCCCCCACAAGAAATACGAATTGTATGCTCATGTTTGAATATATATGCACATGAGTGTGTGTGTGTGTGTGACAAAGTACTGAAGCAGCAAAATTAGAGAAAAGCTCGACATTCCTGATGTGCTTGGAATGACAGATGTAAAAGCAACCCAGAATTAGACTCCCTTTTACAAAGCCAGAAAATGTGGTTCAACCATTGAAACATTTCAATCATGAAGGCAAGTAGGAAGCAAATTACTATTGTACTTTCAGGTAAGAAAAATAAAGTTAGGCAAGGTCTGCCTTTGAATCAAAATAGTTATATGTCAAAAAAAAAAAAAAAAAAAAAGTCATATGTCTAGCTGGCTTCCCGTTCTGGGGCTAAGCAGGTTGTCTGGCAGTTTATGATGGTACCAGACATGGAGTATTCAGTAGGCACCAAGCACTGTTCTAAGTGTCTTCCACAGTCTAATTCAGTGTTTTTCAGCCTTTTTTTTTTTTTTTTTTTTTTAACTCACAGCACACTTGAAACTATAGTTATACTTCCATGGCACACTTAAATTACATTGATCAGAAAAAAAGAGTAAAAAAAGGAATATACTTACTGTGCTTTGAACTTCTTTCAAAAATAATTTAATTAATGGTCTTTGAAAATTTTTGAGGCACACCTAAGAGCCTCTCACAGGTGCTCTGGGTGGTCTGGCACACAGGTTGAAAATCACTGGTCTAATTCTTTTAACCCTCAAAACAACCCCAACGAAGTTGATATTTCTATTTGCCAGGTGAGGACACTGAAGGGTGTAGTAGTTGTTCGATGAAAATTTTGTGAATGAAATTAACAGGCCAAAGTTTCATCCATCATTTTATTTTCCTTTTGCTCTTAATTACGACTCATTTGTTCCTTCTCCTGATATTCTTTTACAGATAGTTTTATAAATTTGGTATTCAAAACCGGCAGAATCATTTCTATAAAGATTGAGAAGAACAGAACACTCTGATTAATGTAATTATTTTCCAAATGAAACTGGTAGCTCCAAAACAGTTCAGATCTTATAGACAACTACAAAAGATCATGATCCCAGAAACCCTCTCTCCTACCAGGATTGTCTGTCTGTGCCAAAAATATAAATAAGGAAATGTGGATGTCTGTTTTCCTGAAAGAGCACCAATAGATTATAGGTCTGTGACTGAAACAGATATTATGGCAAAACCATATGAAGTTGCTGTTTCTACAGATTAAAAACAGCCAACTGTCAGCAATTTTATATGACTCACCTTAAAAGATTCTATCCTATTTTAATCCAGTGTGACTGCAGAATTTAATTCTCTTAACAAGTGGTAAAGGAGATGGGAGCAGTTACTAGAATTTAGCTAGAAAGGTGTTCTTTCATGGTATGCTTCAGTTACCACAGTAAATCGTATCAAATTTTAATAAACTTTCCCTCACATATTCATCTAACTATTTCTTTTGCATGTTCTGAGTTTATCTTTGATTTTAATATTACGTGGACAGAGATATTCATACATATTCAAAAGTCTTTGAGGTACCCCCCACTCTAATAGACTATTTAACAGTATAATAACACAGTACTTCAACTGTTGAACAACTTTCTACTTTACAGAATATCTTTTTGAAAACAAATTTCCACAGTAAATGTAATACTCTATTATAAAATGGTGGCATTTTCTTTTAGATTAAATTGGAGGAAGCTGCTGCTAAATTATTGAGAGGGCATTTTTCTGACTACAAAATTATAATTTATGTTTCTACTCTAGAACTACTCATATTAAATTTGACCTCTTAAATGAGGCAAAAGTGTGAGATAGCCTGAAGGCCTGTGCCTGATTTATTCACTCTACATGTGGATTATTAGGATTGAATAGGGCGTTGAGGTCTTCAAGGTGACCAACTTACCACCAACCTAGTGGTGATAAGTGGTGATAGGTGTGTATATTTTAGGCATTGCTTCATTCTCACATTAACCAAATTCTGAAATAGTAGCATGTATACGATTATTATGAAATATTTTTACAATGCTATGTACACATGGTACGTAACCAGAAAACAATGGTAGAAGTCTGCTTGTAGGAAAATAATGAACCCACCTAAATAAATTCTGCACCCATTTGGGCAAACATCTATTAATTGCTTTCTCTGTATAATAAAACAGGCCAACCACAGCACTCCAGGTGCCTCCCAGCCCTGCCATTACGAGAGGCCCATGTACTTGAACCAACCATTGGGAGGCGGCAGGACCAGACAAGAGCTGTGAGCATAGAGAGAAAAAAGATAAGTAATTCTCACAAACACTGAGACGGGTGAATAAACTTCTTTTATCCCAGGTAGGTACTCTCTTGCTGGGTCCCCCATTTTGTTGGCACTCCCATGCCTCGTCACGTGAGGGGGCTGGCCAAGGGAGGGCTTGCCATTAGTTCTCCATTTGTACATATAAACCCCATTCCTCCTTAAATTGCAGGAGATAGGTTTCCTTTTCTTCTGGCCGCTTGTCTGGAGCCTGCGCCTCATAGAACCTGGCTAACAGGCCCTCCTCTGCCAGCCGCTCATCCTCAGGGTGCTCACAGCCCTCTGAGTCCTGGTCGTGGCTAGATAGGGAAGATATACATAGCCTGCCAGTCTGAGGGTCCCAATCGACCAGCGTCGCTGATGGCTCTTCCTCAGGCTCCTCTTCTGAGTCTGTGTGCTCCTGTGCCTGGGAGTGTAAGTCTCGGAGCTGAAGGGCACATGAGTACAGTGATGTTGGTGGGTCCAATTTTGCCAGAGCTGCCCGATGCTCCCGTAAGCTTCCCTGGCTGGAAACCACCTGCTGCAAGCTGAGCTCTGGATCTTCAGGCCCCCCAGAAATGCCAGCGGTTCTTACATCATATTCATATTCTAGGTCCCTTTTCTCGGTGGGGATTGTTCTGCTGAATGCCTCCTGCTGGGAGCGGGAAGTACCTTTGGTGTTTTCCTCAGAGTCGCAGAGAATTTCCACCAAATGCGAAGCATACCCTAAGTGCTTCACCTCCTCTTCCCCCTGAGGCGGCTCAGGGTTCCTGCTGGGCTCGGCGTCATTAGGGTTGGATACATCACTGATGCTTTTTTCCAGTAAACCTGTATCCTTTTGAGAAATTTTAGGATCATCCAAAATACTGAGGCTGATGAAGTTAATCACGATTTTTTCAGCAGGCACAAAGAATCTTTTGTCAAATTCATTTCCATAAATCAAAATCTACAAAGAGAAAAGAGAGCAGTTTTTTTTACCTTTTCATTTCAGAGAAACATTCAAAATAACTGTTAGGTAGAGTGTGGCATCTCCAGATAGTTATAAAGATCTGTCTACCCTTACCAACTCATGAAAATGAAAGTTGTGCCTGGAATATATAGAAAAACCTCTCTCACTAGGAGGCCAGACAGCCATGACCCACACAAGGTCCACGGCAGTGAAAAGTGGCTCCCTGGGTGAGTGTTTCTTAGACGGAGGGTGGGGCGTGCCTGTCCCCTCCTCCAGGCAAGTAGCTTAATTTCTTGAAACTTTTTAATTCTGTGAAGTCAGAACCCTGGTCACACGAAGAGCCAGCCAAGAGGACAGTGAGGTTGTGAAATTCCTTTCTTGTTTATGGTGCTCTTGTCAATGAGTGGTGCTTGCCTGGGCTATCAGCCCTTTTTTGGGATATACTGTGGACGTGAAATGTGGATGGGCTTGAAAATGGCATGTAGGAAGGGTGAGAAACACGTGAGTAGGGATTGTTTTACCCCCTGCGCCATTCCAATCATGCTCTAATAAGGCCAAAAAAGGAAATTCATCTGCTGGTTAATGGTAGATACCAAGTCAGGGAGAAGCCCCATTGAGACTGAAATATTGCTGGGTATTGGGTATTGAAGGGAGGTAGGGACTTCGTCTACCCTTAGTGTCCCCAGTACCTGCTCTCATCTTAGCCTTCGTGTATTATTAGAAATTCTAGTTCCCAACTACACATGAATTTCTAGAAGGATCATTAAACAAAATCTTTTCAAAGCTTTGGAGTCTTTATTTTTGGTTATGTTAGTGAGCCAGTCCGGAAAGTGTTTTATAATTCACCATTTAAATTAATTGGAACTATATCTGTCCTAGAGCCTTCTCTTCTATCCTCCCCCAGGTGTGTTATAATATAAATGATATGATATATGATATAATATAATATAAAGGTTCTTGCTACTGAGCACTCACCAAATTTGCTGGGTGTCTCTCTTTGCCAACGTGAATATATCGGTAGATGGAATAGCCCATCACAGAAAAAAGAAACACTGTAACAGATATGGGCAAAACGTACCAGAAGATGATTTTAACCTTGAACTCTGAAGATGGATCTGCAAAAAAAAAAAAAAAAAAGATTAGGGGTTGGATATTTGTGATTTGGTGTGGTGGGAGAAAACTGGCTTGGGCAGATTGCTCACATTTAAGAACTCAGTTTTCTCACTTTTATGTTGATAAGCTTAAGCTAAATGTTATGGGGAGGTCTTGGAATTATTACTTTTTTCTGCCAATAGATGGTCTTAAGGAATTATCTGGATATACATCAAACCTTTACGGTAGGATGCATCCGCACTTCAAGTTGGCAGCTATTCCAGGTAACCAGTTTACACCTGTTCTGAGCTCCAGGCTGCTCTGGCCATTTAAAGGGAAGGGTGCCTGATATTCAGGGCACTCACAGCACTTCTAACCAAACACCAAAACCCTCTTGTGAAGATCCTGTTGAAGCACCCCACTTTTCCACACCACTTATTTGACTCAGTCTTCCCCATATATTCAACAGGGGACAAAAATGTGCGGTGTCACCTTTTATGTGAATCACAAAACCATTCTTAAACTGGTTTGCTAGACTTCCTGGGTAGGCCTAGAGCTTGGGGTATGTGGGTAGGGAGGTGGCTGAATTGGTGTGCTAAGAATGGCAGTTACCACCATTCTCAGACTTGCTCATGATGTAGGCTCACGATGGGCAAAAGTCCACAGAGAAATGGAAAGACCTGGGGATAGTTTTGAAGAAATATAGCCATGACCCACCATTGACCAGACTATATAGCTGATGACCAGAGCTCCTTGTGACTAACTTATGTTTGTTAAGCTACTATGTATGATGTGCTTGGAAGTTGTGATGCTTAACTTTATGTGTCAACTTGGCTAGGCCATGGTACCCAGATATTTGGCCAATCATTATTCTAGATGTTTCTGTGAAGATATATTTTTAAATGAGATTAACATTTAAATCATAGATTTTGACTAATGTGGGCACATGTGGGAGTACATAAGGGAAGAGTCATATCTTGATGTGCTTGCATTGCTAGCAATAATGATTTAATAAGCTTAAAACAAATATTCAAGTATTAGTTATAAGTTAGGAATTGAATTAAGAAAATGATTGCAGAGGATGGGCAAAGAAAAACAGAAACAGGACAGAAGTGGAGCTGAGAAACCCTAAACCTAGTGTAAAATGTGCTGCCGGAGGCTTGGTGCCTTTAAAACTCAGGAAGAGTCTTGCTTAAACTTCACCCCTATCCCAGCCCAGAGGTCTCTAAACAGGCGAGGCTGGCCCTGCAGGCAGGGCTACTCACTCTGGGAGAATGAGTGCTTTTGTGGAGTTAGCTATGCAGAATGTTTAAACTTTGCTAAAGATGGCAAGATTTGTTCCAGATCAGATGAAGATATAAAATATCTCTTTTCTTCTGTCACCTTGGAATGACCACAAGTGTCTGTCTGAGCAAAAAGCTTCCTGAGTATTAATTGTCACTCCTGTGATTTGTGAGTGTGGCCTCCTTGGGGTCTTCTCTGACGTCCTGCTCTTGGATTGCTTTCATGGTTCTATGTTCTGCTTGTGTTAAAGATCATAAATAACTTAGACCAATACAAGTAAAAAGTAAATCCATCCAATTAATGTAGTTAAAGAAATAGTTTAGGTAGAAAAATGCAAGTGCCATTGTTTGCCTTTCCCTCACAAGATTTATGATTAAAACAATGGTATAAGAAGTAAAAATGGAGCTAGCCAGGAACAGGACACTGCATGCTGTGCTGATCCTTGCGAAGAAGGCATGCGGTCTCCTGGCCCAGCTGTCTCTTAAACTTTCTCTTGCTTCTTGTCTTTTCATTTTTCCTTTGCCCTTTCATTTCTGCCAAGCCACTGGGAGGGAACCTATAGCTTAGTTGGAGCTGGTCCCTGACAGAGTAAAGTAGATTGCCATCTATAATGTGTGTGGGCTTCATTCTATCAATAGACGACTTTAATAAAGAAGAAAAGACTGATGACCCTGAGGAAAAGGGCATATTGCCAGTAGACTGCATTTGGACACAGAATGCAACATCAGCGCTTTTTTAGGTTGGCAGGCTGCCCACCCTACAAATTTTGTGTTTGCCAGCCCCCACGGTCATGTGAGGCTACTCCTTAAAATAAACCAATTCTCTTCCTTCCTGCCTCCAGCTACCAGTAGGACCCATCTCTTGCTGCCGCTGCTGGGACCCTGTGTCATGGCCCACACCGAGCACAGTGCCCCCCAAAAAGGGAGGTGATGGAATTAAACCACCCAATCTTTGGAAATTTGCACTATTGATCCTAATGAGAGCAGGGAACCTGTGCCAAATGAAAGGCTTGACTTTCCTTGCCAGTGCCACAAACCAGCAAGTAAAATTCCTGCCTTTCTAAATGTAGTGGATATTGCTGGTCTTGTGAAAGGAGCTCCCAGTGGGCAGGGCCTGGGAAAAAAATGCTTTTTTATCGCATGTTAGTGCCTGTGATGGGATCTTTCATCTAACAAGGGCTTTCGAAGATGATGAGATCACACGTGTTGAAGGAAGTGTAGATCCTATTTGAGATATAGAAATGATACTTGAAGAGCTTCAGCTTAAAAACGAGGTGATGATTTGGCCCATTATAGATAAATAAGAAAAGGAGACTGTGAGAGGAGGAGATAAAAACTAAAGCCTGAGTATGATATAATGTGCAAAGTCAAATCCTGGGTTATAGATCAGAAGAAACCTATTTGCTTCTATCATGACTGGAATGACAAAAGAGATTGAAGTATTGAATAAATGCTTGTTTTTGACTTCAAAACCAATGGTCTACTTGGTTAATCTTTCTGCAAAAAGACTACATTAGAAAGAAAAACAAATCGTTGATAAAAATTAATGAGTGGGTAGACAAGTATGACCCAGGTGCCTTCGTCATTCCTTTTAGGGGGGCCTTGGAACTCAAGTTGCAAGAATTGAGTGCTGAGGAGGGACAGAAGCGAGCATGACACAGAGTGCTTTGCCAAGGGTCATTAAGGCTGGGTTTGCAGCACTCCAACTAGAATATTTTTTCACTGCAGGCCCAGATGAGGTGTGTGCATGGACCATGAGGAAGGGGACGAAGGCTCCTTAGGCTGCAGGATAGATTCACACAGATTTTGAAAAGGGATTCATTATGGCTGAAGTAATGAAATCTGAAGATTTTAAAGAGGAAGTTTTTCTTTTCTTTTTTTTTTTTTTTTTGAGACAGAGCCTCACTTTGTTGCCCTCGGTAGAATGCTGTGACGTTACACCTCATAGCAGCCTCCAACTCTTGGGCTCAAGCGATTCTCTTTCCTCAGCCTCCCAAGTAATTGGGACTATAGGCACCTGCTGCAATGCCTACCTATTTTTAGAGACAGGGTCTCTTGCTCAGGCTGGTCCTGAACCCCTGAACTCAGGCAATCCACCTGCCTTGGCCTCCCAGAGTGCTAGGATTACAGGCTTGAGCCACTGTGCCTGACCCAAGAGAAAGGTTCTGAAAGTGCAGTCAAGGCTGCTGGAAAGTTCAGACACCAAGGCAGAAATTATAGAGTTGAAGATGGAGATACTGTCTTCTTCAAATTTAACACACCTCAACAACCAAAGAAGAAATAGAGTTTAGTTATTACTTATAAAAATGTAGACCTTCCAAAAGGCATATAATTTTTATAAATTCAAATTTCTGAAAACTGAAGGGACAAATAAAGTTGGGGAAATGAGAATCTTCTACAAACAAATTATTTTTGTTTTAAAATTATTGTGTATCTCCAGCGAAATGCAAATTCACTAAATGGGAATAACTTTGCTTTTTGTGTGATGAAGACTCTACTCCAAATTGTAGAAGTTTTATGATACTTCATTAGTCTCTATCAAGTATGTCAAGCCTGACACATTTGACAGTGAGGACAACGTGGCTTGCTCCTTTAAAAAGTGAGAAGCTCGAGTGGCACCTGTGGCTCAAGGAATAGGGCACCACCCAACATACCAGGGGTGGTGGGTTCAATCCCAGCTCCAGCCAAAACAACAAACAAACAAACAAACCGGGAAGCTCATAACTCCTAACAGCAGGGAGTATCTTTAACCCCCACTTCCTAGTGCCTCAGTGCAGAAGATGATGAGGAGAGAAATGAAGGACAGATAAACAACTGGGGGGGGGGGGGCGTGACCCCAGACCCGCCAATCCCAGGCGTCCCTGCCAGGTCCGACTGGGGTCTGAATGCAACTGGAAAAGCCTGCAATTAATATTCCTAAGGAGCAGCAAAAAAGTTCCACTTTACAGCGTCTTTATGATAATGCTTTGCTTCTAAAAATACAACTGTCTGATGGTCTTGAAGACCACACTTCCGAGACCACACAACAGAGTGATTGCGACTCCAAAGAAGAAAAAGACGTGAGTCAAAGTTCTTGTTATTGCACAAGGCAGGTGGCTGCGTGGCTGTGGGAGGATTGTTGGCCGTGGACTCCAGGACCCGCACTGGCAGATCTCCGAGGGGGTGAGAACACTTCCCCACAGCCGCCAGGCTCAGTGGCAGAGTCCCAGGCTGCTCAATCATTTCTGGTGATAATCCTTTCTGTCTTTGCCTCAACTTGTTTCTATTAGACGTGCATTGGTGAAAACCTTGTCTAAATTGCTCTTCTTCCTTCTAATCTCCGTAGATTTCCTTCCTCAGACTGGCTGAGTTTTCTAAAGCTTACCTTTCAAGGTCCTGACACACTGCTTCTCCGAAGGCCGGGCAGGGCGGGGGAGCCCTGGGACGAAGGCCTCCACGTGGACGCAGTACTGGGTGTCCGGCTCCAGCCAGGTGAGCACCAGCGTGTGGTTGGTCACACATTGGGACCACTGGGATAGGGACGTGCAACAGTGGTTAGAGCCAGAGATTTCCGGGACCACCCCAGACAAATGACTCTAGATGGAAATCAAAGACTGAGATGCCATTTAACCTTTCACTGTCACTATAAACTTTCTTTTTCAGCAACAGTTTCGATATTCCCTTTTCCTTTAGCTCAGCAGAACCTGGTCAGGAGCTGGACAATTCTCAACAAACACATGGATGGAATTTTTATTCAACCTGGTCCTGTGTTCTTGGTAACTTTTTTTTTTTTTTTTAAATTCTTGGAGAGTGATGGATGTTATACAAGTGAAAGCTCTCCGTCAGAGTCAAGTGTGTGGGGAAGAAATCCCCAGGACCCTGACAAAAGTATAGCTATTTGAGAGACAGGTAGTGAAAGAAAGCAGGTCAGAGACCAAATGGCATGGCCACAGCAGCCCCCTCCCCACCCTCCTGAAATACTTCAAAGCCTGTGTTCCTGGGATGCATCAGGACCTCCTACCAGGTCCTGTGGAAGGCAGTGATTCTAAAATCAGTCTTGAATGGAGCATCATTCACTCTGCAGAAAAGATGACTCCCCTCACTTCCGATGACTGCCCTCCCATATTCCCACTACACTAATAAAAGTCCCTTGAAACTGTGTGAGGGGTGCTGACTTCTGTTCAGACTTCATCCTGCTCCTTTAAAATAAAGCCTATCCTTCATCCCTGGACCCGCCTCCTCTCTTCCTTGCAGACCCCGTCTGTACTCTATCCCGAAACTTCTCAAAGTGCACAATCGCTCTCCATTCCGGTAACAATATCACACCCTGTTAACAAGAGTTTCTATAAAGAAAATCTGAAGTCAGGTCTGTAAATTTTCATGGCATCTCTTTTGAATATCATGTTTTCCCCGAGTCAAAGCACCAGGGCTGTTTGTTTTAGCATTGGCTACAAAATTACATAGATTGGCTATTCCATTCCGTTTCAGGCTTACCATCCTATTTGATCTAGTATTGCATATGGACACCTTATACTTCAGATTGGAGTATATCTGTTGCATGGAAACAGAAGTGTCTTCTGGACTTCTCTTCCACTTCTCTGGAGGTGTCAGGAAAATAGACATGGACTTCTCATCAGTGGTCAGAGCAACCTCTGGGGGGCCGATTTGTGCTTAAAGGGGAGGGGAGAGGGTATTGTCATGTTCAGATGTAGAAATCACCTCAGATGACAGTGTAATCCTACTCAGTTCAAAGCCCTAAACCTACCCTCTTACAGGAGATGCCTCAAAATGTCCTATAGTGGGCCTGAGTCATGCCAGATCTTGAAATATCCATATCACAAATCCCAACAACAATGCTAAAACAGCACGCCTGAGTGTTGTATTTAGTCACATGGCTAACCAGTACTTGATGATGGTAAATACAATCAGAACTGTTCCGTGACTTGAAAAGTTGGTGATTAAAAAAACATAAACATGATGCGATAAGCGGAAAAATCAGAGGTGTGATTAGAATGATCTAAAACTGAGGTCAGCAAACTTTTATGATGGACATCCAGGCAGTTCATAGGCTTTGCAGGCCAAGTGATCTCTGTTGCAACTACTCTCCTCTGGTTGTAGCGCAGAAGCCGTCATAGACAGCTATGGCAACGCATGAGTGTGGCTTGTCTTCCAATAAAAGTTATTTAACAGTAGACATCAAAATTGGAATTTCCTATACTTTTTACTTTTTCTGATTAAAAAAACTATTTAAAAAATACATGCTATTCTTAGCTCTTCCCTTGTAGAAAAACAGAGATGGGGTAGGGAGGCTAAATTTGGCCCACGGACTCTAGTTCTCTAACCCCGGACCTGGAAGAGCACCAGAGCCCAGGGAGCACTTGTAGAGTTCACTGTGTGGCCCTGAGTGGTCCTTCATTGCCCAGTTACAGATCAAAAGATGGCAAAATTAGAAAAGCAAACCCCAGGAAGATATTACCTTAATTCTGATTACACCTGGAAATTATATCATCGCCTACCAAGTTTATCAAGAAGGGACTTAGTTGGATGATCAGGACTATCTTGAAACAATCTTACGGGCACATGTTGATGATTTTTAAACACAACATTAAAAAAAAACTTTCAGTTTTTCCTGAAAAAGCCTCCAAAACATAGTAGAACAAAACCAAAATTTGATGTTATTGGCCTCTAGCGTTAGTTTTGGATCTGGAGAGATCTTAGAGATCATCTACCCAAACATTTCACTCTAAAGATGAGACTCTGGGAAGCAGCCAGGTGACACATCTTAGCCTGGTCACTCAACCTGCTGGAACAGAACAGACCCAAGCCAAGCATCTTCCTCTGGGGCACCCTATTTATGAGCCACACCAATAAACCAGGAGCTCAGGTTAGTTTGATAGTAATACATGCTTAACAATTGTGGCAATCACATTACTTACTTTCTACAAAAGGATAGAATCGGCCAGTTTCAGCCCATTTGGAACAATTTGTTTCCCAAATGGCTTTAACTTTGGCATAATATTGGTGCTCATAGTCAGAAGTTTCAGCAGAAAGATCACAGTAGGTCCTATTGATATTTCTGCATTCAGATTTATTCAGCCATCTCTTTTGCCCATATCTGCTAAGAAAGAAACTCTGAATTAATAATGAGGTACCCTTTACAATTAAAATAAACCCCAGTCATTATATAAAACTGAATGGAACTGAAGACCTTCCCTTTAGAAAAACAAAAGTGCCTGTCGTTGAGATAAAAAAGAATCCATTTTCCTGCTGGCATTTTTTTTTTTTTTTCATTAGCTGTCAGGAATATGAGTCAGAGTTTCTGTAATTACCTTTCTTTTCTGTGAATTATAATGTGGATGGTGCATTCTGAAAGCACGTATTTTATTTTTATTCTTTGGCTACAGTAACATTTTTACATATTGTCTGATCTATTCTGCTAGGAATTATCTACAGAAGTTTTTAGTCCACCCTGTATATACAAAGTCCGTTTGATGGATTGTTTTACAAACAATTAGTCATTTCTTTTTCTTAGAAGAAAAATTATGTTGTCACTTTCATATAATTAAAACATCTGCTAGGCATCAAGAGTCCTGAGGAACATTCAAGAGGTTGGAGTGAATATAAAACCCAGCATTTTCATTAGTTATAGTGAGGATGATGATAATAATGATACCGATTAGTTCCTCACTAAGCTTAATCATTAAAAAAGAATATTGATTAGGTTGATAACACCTATTTTCTTTTTCTTTATTAAAAACACAATATTCAGAGCAAAGAGGAAGAAAGAAATATTTTTAGCCCTTTTCAGGTGGGAGGGACTCAGATGTAGAGTTTGGGTGACATGGGATGAGCCAGTGAAACAGACAGAGCTGCGTGGGAGGCTACTGAAGGGATTAAGGCATGTCTGGAGGGAGTGGGGAGAAGGTGACAGGGTTAGAGTGGCGGCGTGGGGAGCAGTTGAGAGGACACTGCAGTGGTCCAGGGGAAGATGCAGGTGGTTTGGACAAGGATGGTGACAGTAGAAAGAATGAGGACAGATGTATTAGGAGATAGGGCTTGGTGACCGAGTGTGTGCAGGAGATTAGGGACAGGAAGGAGGTAAGGATAATGTCTTTTTCTGTCTGGGGCAGATGGGTGGACCAGTGGTAACATTTTCCAAGACAAGGAACACTGGGGAAGAATGGATTTGGGGGATGGGGTGGGGAAGGAAGATAATGTGCTGAGTTCTGATGAAGCTTGAGATACTCAAATGCAGATGCCCAGCAGGCCAAGGGGCTCAGAGAAATGGCACAGAACTGCTCACTGAAGGCATGGGCATGAATGGATTCTCCATGGAGACAAAGCAGCGTTTAGGGTAAGAATTCAGGAGCATTATGATTTAAGGTTTGGATACAAAGTAGACCTGGAAATTTTAGCAGCTAAAAAGAAAAGGGAGAAAACACATATCACAGAAGTTAAGGCAAGAGTGTGACTCCTGTTGAGGAGGAGGATATGTCAACTTTGTCAGGTATTGGCAAAGCTTCAGGATGCCTGCTCTCTCACAATATAGCAACAGATTTCTGACAGTCAATGCGTACCTACTAAAAAACATTAGGGATACAGTCAGAGCTTACGGACCATCTTCTCCATCCAAATGATCACCATTGCTTAGGAATTTTCAGACTTTTTTTAACCACAGTCTGTGGGGAAAAAATACACTTTATATTTACACGTGTGTGTGTGTGTGTGTGTAACATATTACAACAAAAGTTTCACAACATAATATTTAAACCTTTCTACATGTTTTTCTCCATTCCACTGTACACCATCCCATTCCTTTCCATCGAAATAGTGTTAGCTATGTACCTCAAAATTGATTTCATAACCTGTCAACAGGTCTTGACTTGTGGTTTGAAAAATATTGCCATTGCCTATGTGATCCTCCCTCCTCAAACTTCCTCACTCCGCCAAGGGCAGGGCAGCTTTCCTTGACAGATATGATGAAAGAAAATTCTGAACAAAATAAATGATGGACCAGAATTATTCCATAAATGTTTTAGTAACAATGTTTGTATATAGCAAAACAACACCCCTAGGAGTGGTTGGCATTATTGTCACCCCATTTTACAGATGGGGAAACAGAGGGGTTAAGGGATCCACTCAAGTTCACATGACTAATAAAAGGCGTCTCTGGGCGTTGAAACACTTCTCCCTAATGTCAAAGCTTTTGATTTTAGTGCGACATCCTATTTCCTGCATTCAATTCTTTTGGTGGATATAATTTAAACTTTTGTTAAATTTTCATCTTGAAAACACACTGCCCTCAAAAAGTATAAAAGTTTAATAGTAACCTGCTCAGCCTGGCTGTGAAGTGGGGACTGTCTGACCCCAGAGCTGAGCTTACAGCTCCAGGGCAGTGAAATACGCCACCCTTTATTCCTATTTCCTTTCATATGCATGGGCGTGTAAGAACTCTGTCACTGCAAGCTTCTTTTTAAATACATAGTTTTGAAATGTGCACAATTTAAATTATCTGCTCTCACAGAGCAGTGATGACTCTGCCTATTTTTGTAAAACCCTTTTTGAATCACATAAAAATACAAAGGACAGAACAAGCTCTTTGCTCCACCTAATGGAAAAGGAGGCAAGGGCACACTCCCGAGCCATTTCTCTTTGCAGGGTGATGTCTCATTTCCTGTCAACACCAGCTCCTGAGAAACTTTTTGGAAGTGAGAATGTGGTTCCAGATAAGTGAGGGTGTGGTGAGTAGCCGCTGACATCTCTCATTGGCTTTAGCGGACAGAATTTTTTTTTTCAAAGACTAACATGACTTTATTCTTCTTTGTAAATATGGTAAATATTTTTTAATTCAAACAATCAAACAATTCAGAAAAGTATAATCAAAAAAGAAATAAATCACCCTAAAACCCACTACCCTGAGACACTTGGTGTATGTGTGTATGATTCTGGGTAACTTGTCACTCCTACATCTAGACAGAAGAATGAGTAGAGGGTAGAAAGGACAAAAACTCGATTGTATCATACATATGGTTTTAATAAAAGCAGCAAATATAATTTGATCTGAACTTTAATAGAAAATAAAAAAAAAGAATTGAAGTGAAATGAAAGGAATTGGTGAACTTCCAATGTTTCATTACCACATAAGATACTAGTTCCTAAGAGAGCTTTTAAATTAAGAAAATGGTTTGTGAAAAATAGCAAGAGGCTAGTTGTTAAAGTATTTTCATTTCAGATCACGTTTTATGGGTTCCTGCTGTGAAAATCAGTACACGGATAGTTCTTCCCAACTTCTGATTTGTTAGATGGTTGTTTAAATTTGAATATTTACCAGAAATGGTCTCTAACTATCTTTCCCATCACTATTTAGCCTTAGTTCTACATTGAGATGAATTCAGGGCATGCCACCATTTTTTTTTTTTTTTTTTTTTTTCCCCATAACTATGTCCTTACTAAGTTCTTTTGAATTCATTTTTATATCTATGTTGGCTGAATATCATCTTTAGCTAGTGGTTCCCCCACTCCTGAAGGTCTCTTGGAAGAGATAAGTCTGAGTTCCCCCCTGCATGTAAATATTTGACTAGTGAACCTAATAAGAGTTTTAGGTCTCACTTGTTTTTCACTTAGAAGATGTATTCTGTGCTGCCAGGCAGAAATTCCTCTTTTCCCAACTTGAGTTCTCCTTTTGCTATAATGGCCACAAATCATTTGATTTTCTTAAAGTTTAGTAACTTCACCAGGATATGTCTTTGTGTTTGTTTTTATTAGATTTTTTCTAGACATACCATGTTTTTATAATATGTAATTCCAAAAAGTCTGTATTACCTGTTCAATCACTATTATCCCTTAGCTATAATAGGTTTTCATTTTAATAGAATATTTTTATTTTCCAGCTTTTTCCTAACCTCTACCCACTTGCTTTAAAAAAAAAACACCAACTTCTCCTGATGTCTTAGAATCTCTTCTTTCACTGTTTTCTCTTCTGTGAGTTTTATCTTTAGAGATTATGTTGTTGATGGACTATAATAAAACTGTGGACAATTACTTGTCTGAAATCTCTTATTTCCATGGGAATCTTTTCAGCAACTTTTGACTTATGTTCTTTTTTCCTCTTTCCCCCTTCCAGTAACTATGGATAGGAGCTAAACTAGGTTCTTTGCGATTGCTACTCTTTGAATGGGGCTGACTGGCTGCTGAACAGGCAAATGGGAGTAGAGGTAGGACTGAAGTAATGAGCTTTCTCCCCACAACTCGGACTGTCTGTTTCTGTCAAGCAAATCTTTTATTTCACCAAATCTATTATTCCTTTGCTGCGCAGCTTGTGCACCCGCAGGTTTGGGGTTGCAGGATGAAGGTGTGCTCATGGCACCCTCCTCAGGCCATGACCCTCCTGGGCTCCCTTCCTTTTGCACCTGTCTCATGCCTGCTTCCCTTGGGGCTGTGGCAGGGCACTCAATGGAAATGTCCCTTGTCCCTGATTTCTGTTTCAGCTCCCCCTTTTCTGACATTCTGTGGCATCCGACTAGGAGGGCTCCATGGGGACATTTCCTCAATTCTGATCATGGCAATTCCCTCAATTTCTACATTTTAGGATTGTTAGACGGGCCTCTTAGTAGCGTGACATTTATTCTTGTGACATCGTTTCCTCTCACTGGTGTTTGGGAAAGCATAGTTTTGCTGCCAGCTTCTGCAGCTATTTTCCTTCAGCGTCTACTAGATTTGGTTTATATACTTCAGAGTCTGTGGTTTGGGGTTATGGCGTTTCCTTTGTTTCTCTGAAGATGGGTATTGTCTAACTGTTTTACATTCTTTCTTGCTTGTAATGAGTTTTGAAGGTAGCTGAGACCTTTACTAGCAACAGCTGATTGCCCAGAATTCTGTGCTGTTTCACTAAGACTAAGAATGTCTGTAATTCTAAAATGGTTAGACATTTCAGAGAAGATGGATTGCTTTGTTTGCTCGGCCATGTAATAGTGTTTTGACCAACTTCATTTCTCTAGGTATATAACTTCCCCTTGCCTGAGCACTCAAGGCTTCTCTCACCACCAAGAAACTTTTATAATTTAATCTAGCAAAACCAATCAAGAAATTTTAATAAGAAATATCAAAAACTTTTCTCTTTTTCAAACACATATTTAATACCATAGATGGTATTTCTCTTTGCACAATTAACAGGAGTCTGAGTCTTACGGTTGTAAATTAGCCAAAAGGAAAAGAACCAACTTACATGAAGTACTGCACAGTGTAAGTAACTTCAGCTCCTTGTAGACCTTCTGGTGGATTCCACTGTAGGACATTCTTCATGTTTATGGATAAGAAGGTGATATTTGTAGGTTTAGGCAAACCACCAGAGACACAGGGAACTGAAAGAGGAGTAGAGATGAATGGAGGTCTTAGTGGAGAAGGAAAACATGACCCTGCAGTAGCTAGTCTGCAGAGATGGGCCCCTGTGAACCATGATTCCCAGTACACAGGCCGTGGGGACCTCCCAAACTGAACCTGACCTGACCCTGTGACTTTCTTCACAGAAGAGAATGTGGCAGAAATGATTCTGGGACTAAGTTTTAGGGTGGCCTGGGAGCTTCCACTTTTGCCCTTTTGAGATCCCTAAGTGGTTGTATGAAACAACAGCTATACCCTGCAGGGGTTCTAACTGGAGACCATGTCAAGAGGTCATAAGAAGAAGGATGGGCTCAGTTGTCCCAGTGTCTAAGCTGAACCCAACCTTCCAACTAAGAGGCCACAATGAAGTCATTGTGATCATTTCAGTCCCATCTGCCATAGACTGTAGTTGCATGGGAGACCCTGAGTATGACCAGCAGAAGAATCGTCCAGCAGAGCACCAGTTAATGTCCAAAATCATAAGAAATAATAAAATGTTTTAATCCACTAAGTTTTGGGGTAGTTTTTTAATCAGCAGAGAACTGAAATTATTTGTTTATTAAGTATAGAAATAAAATTTAGAATAGATGGCCCCTGCAAGGCCAGAGTTTAGGAGGTTGGTTTGGGGTTGGCTTTACTGAAGTCTATAATAAAGCAACAATGAGAAAAGGAACCAGTGAAAAAAGGCAATGTGTTTAACAAAATAGTAATATGTTTATATCACTGTGCTCTAAGAAAAACTATATGTGAGGGGATTAATTTGTAGAAATTCTCTATAGAGAAAAATTAAAAAGAATTGAAAAACTACCAAAAAATTATAAAAGGAAAGTAGAGGACACCTTCTTATAAAGGAAAAATAGATGGTCTTCAAATTAAAATGAATGAAGAAAAATTCAGTGGTAACATATAAGAATCAAAATATTAATTTAAAATATTGGAATGAACACAAAATATGGAGTGATTAATAATTGGATTTTGTGGAGAACTTATTTTCTCACAAATATGCATATTATAGTCAATGAACTTGGAAAATATGGAATTTTAATATTGCAAATCTAACTTAGGAAATAAAATTTAGCTTTGTCACTGAAGACTGTTCTAATCTTAGCCTAAATCTCATAATTCTTGTGTAAATTAGCTGAGACTAATGTCAGAGAAAGGAATTGTACTTGAAGTGATCCTTGCCTAAGATTAACTCTCTACAATGTATTATATTTTTCACAAGCTAAATGAAAAGAAAAAAATTATTTACTTAAGAATTAAACTTTGTAATATGACCCCAAGTCTAAGCAAAATAAGCTCTTTTATTTATTTATTTTTTTGAGACAGAGTCTCCTTTTGTAGTCCTCGGTAGAATAGCAACCTCAAATTCTTGGGCATAAGTGATCCTCATGCCTCAGCCTTCCAAAAAGCGAGGACTACAGGCACCTGCCACAACACCTGGCTATTTTTAGAGATTGGGGTCTCACTTTTGCTCAGGTTGATCTCAAACACCTGAGCTCAGGGAATCCACTCCCTTTAGCCTCCCACAAAATAAGCTCTTTAACATACATGGTAGTTGAGGGTGTGCTTGTGCGTATGTTTATATGCTATATTTGTAATGACTCCTACTTTTAACCTTGATTTTTGTTTTTAAATATCCCTGTTTTATTTTTAAGAGGAAAGTTAAATACTCAAAGAAATGCACTATCACCTGATCACTGCCACACAGTATGTGTGTGGGTGCATGTATGATAGAGGTAGGGAGACTCCCAAAATGATACAGCCTGCCCAATATCTCTGTTTTCTATTTTTCCAACTATTTGGAACCATTGTGTATAAACTGGTATAAAATTTCATGAATGAATAATTATCATTGACTTAATACTGCTTAGTGGTGTTAGTAGGTTCTAAATTTTAAACGGATAATTTGAAGAAAAACCAGAACATGGGGAAACAGCATCCTTGAGGGATATTTCCCAACCCTTAAAAAATTGCGAACACTTTTAACATTAAAATTCCAAAGATTTTTTCCATGTCTAAAATGCTGTGATTGTTTATTTCTGAATGGCATAGCCCTCACATATGAAGAGTGGTTAGCAACTTGTAAGAAATAAAATTAAAATAGACTGTGCATTATATTACCGATAGAAGACATTGCCAAAACATGGCTTTATAGAAATTAACTGATAAGGAAATAGAATATTCTGGTGTCTAGCAATGTAAGTTTGAAGATAACAGCAGAAGTTACCTTAGATTATATGGTCCAGGTATATTTTCTCACTGTTCAAACTATACCACTCTCTATCTTCCATAGCACTAGTTTCTATCTCTCTTTTAATATAAGTAAGTGAATGACAGTATTCTTAAGATACCTAAAACCTCCCCCCCAAAGTTGTAAGAAATAATTTACATTAAAAACATATAGACAGCTCAGTGCCTGTAGCACAGTGGTTATGGTGCCAGACACATACACCAAAGGTGGTGGGTTCAAACCCAGCCTGGGCCAGCTAAACAACAATGACAACTGTAACAAAAAATAGCTGGGTGTTGTGGTAGGCGCCTGTAGTCCCAGCTACTTGGGAGGCTGAAGCAAGAGAATTGCTTAAACCCAAGAGTTTGAGGTTGCTGTGGGACACATTCACCAAAAAAAAAAAAAAAAAAAAAAGAAAGAAATAAAGAAAGAGATTGCTTATTTTATTTTATTTTATCTTATTTTTTGAGACAGAGCCTCAAGCTGTTGCCCTGGGTAGAGTGCTGTGGCATCACAGCTCACAGCAACCTCCAACTCCTGGGCTCAAGTCATTCTCCTGCCTCCACCTCCCAAGTAGCTGGGACTACAGGCTCCCACCACAATGCCCCACTATTTTTTGGCTGCAGCCGTCATTGTTGTTTGGCGGGCCTGGGCTGGATTCAAACCCACCAGCTCAGGTGTATGTGGCTGGCGCCTTAGCTGCTTGAACCACAGGTGTCCAGCCTGCTCATTTTACTTTAGTTGTTTTTTGGGGGGTAGGTGGGCGGGAGTTCTGTCACAAACAAAGCAATTTTGCTCTTCTGAAATGAACTCTATTCTAGAACATATTGCTTTGGAATTGTTTAAACAGTCCTTCACAAATGCTAAGACAATTATCAAAATGTTACCAAACTTTGGCAATTATAGATTAAATAAAGAGAATGAATAATGTGACAATAACAACATTAAGATGTTAAACAATTATCTCACGCCACTTTTCTTTTGAAAAGAAAATGTATTTTATGATAAAGGCTGTGAGCCATGCATACCCCTCCTCTGCAAGCTTACACTATGGGTAAGTCATTCTACCACATAGTTGTGACAGCTGGCCCCCAACACAGACTCTGATAAATGCTTCCTCTTCGTATATGCAACCTGTATAATTTTCTCCTGTGTTGTACCACGGTTAGTGTGTGAAATTAAGGGCTGTGACAAAAGCCGTGGTATTAACACTTCTGAGATTAGGTTATACAAGGCACCGTGGCTTGTGTCTTATTTTCTCTCTCTTGGATCATTTGCTCTGGGCAAAATCAGCTGCTCTTTTATAAGCACCCCCTATGAAGAGGCCCATGTGGCAAGGAATGGAAGCTTCCAACAGTTGGTGAAGAAATGAGTGAAGCCTCCTGCCAAGAGGCACTTAGTGATCTTAAAAGTGGCTCTTGTGGGTTGGCACCCATGGCACAGTGGTTACAGTGCCAGTCACATACACTAAGGCTGGTGGGTTTGAACCTGTCCTGGGCCAGCTAAACAACAATGACAACTGCAACAAAAAATAGCCAGGCGTTGGCTGGCACCTGTAGTCCCAGCTGCTTGGGAGGCTGAGGCAAGATAATTGCTTATGTCCAAGAATTTGAGGTTGCTGTGAGCTGTGATGCCCCAGCACTCTACCCAGGGTGACATAGTGAGATTCTGTCTCAAAAAAAAAAAAAAAAAAAAAAAAAAAAAAAAAAATATATATATATATATATATATATATATACACATACGTACATACATATATAGACATATATATACATACAGACATATATATATATATATATATACATACACACACACATATATATATATATATATTGGGTCCTCTGACCCCAGTCAAGCCTTCAGATGAAGGGAGCCCCAACCAATCCCCTGACTACATTCTTGTGAATGGCCCTGAACTGGAACCATTTGTCTAAGCCATTACTGAACTCCTGACCTTCAGAAGTACGTGAAATACCATTTGTTGTTTATTTTAGAAGCTTTAAATATTAAATTTATTTTAGAAGCTTTAATATTTAAAGCTTCTAAATTTGAGGTAATTTGTTACATAGCAGTAGAAAACTAACACAACAACAAAAACAATCTAAACGTTGAAGAAACCAGGAGAGACCAATAACTAAAAAAAAAAAATTTAAAAAAAATCCAATGCCCCCCCAAACCGAAAAAAAAAAATTAAACTGGAGGAATAAAAAAATGTGCCCCATTCCCAATAATGTTTTTGGTTTTTTTATCACTTTATTTTTTTAATTATTTATTTTTTATTGTTAAATCATAGCTGTGTACATTAGTGCAATCGCCTGTACCCATTCTAAGATGCACCATAGATGTGGACCCACGCATTACCCTCCCTTCACCAAAACCTCCCCCCTCCCTTCCCCTTCCTTGGTCCTTTCCCCATAGTCTTGTGCTATAGTTGGGTTATAGCCTTCATGCGAAAGCTATAATTTAGCTTCAGAGTAGGGCTGAGTACATTGGATACTTTTTCTTCCATTCCTGAGATACTTTGCTAAGAAGAATATGTTCCAGCTCCATCCATGTAAACATGAAA
>CAUYPK010151557.1:0-48042 GCA_963574355.1 Loris lydekkerianus
TCTCTACTTCTCCTGACAATTCAACTCTTAGGACTGTACTGAAGGAAATGAAAACATAAGCCCACACAGAGGCTTCTGTATGAATGTCCCTAACAGCATTATTGACAATGTCAAAAACTAGAGACAACCCAAATGTCCATCAGCTGAGGAATGGACAAATGTGCTGTATCCATATAACACTTGGTGGAGGAGGGTTACTCAGTGACAGAGAGGCAGTGAGTGCTGGCGTGGGACAGTGCGCCCAGGGAGAGAAGCAGGACACCAACACTGCACGTGGTGTGATTCCACTCGTGAGAAATGTTCATGGGGACAGCAATTCAGTGGATTGCCTGGGGCAGGAAGTAGGAGCAGGGATTAACTGTAAAACAGGCTCCAGGAAATTGGGGAGGTGATGGAAGTATAACTGGGGCAAAGAAACCAGGAGCAGGAGCCAAACACATGTGGGTTAAAGTCCTTTATTACCAGGATTCAGAGTCCCAGGAAGACAGAGGTCATTCTAAAGCCTGCCCTTGAGAGAGTTTCAGAGTTCCTACACCCGCCCCCAAGTTACTGTCTTCAGCTGTCCACCGTCCAGCCCTCTGACCTCTAGCTGCAGGACTCAGCGTCTGTGACTTTCCCAAGCTGTTGTATCTGGTGTTTCTTTTCTTCAGCTCAGGGCCGTGATGGCCATGGCCTTCACAACCAGGGGGAGGACCGGGTGACGTGACTGACCACTAGTGAGACATTAAGTAAGGGATGGTGGAAACTATATTTCCTTTTACAGAGTCTTCTAAAATTAGATTGTAGTGGTGGTTACATAACTCTAAGATGATTGACTTGTACCCTTCTTTATACATGAATTTTATGATATGTAAATTATATCTAAAAGGTGTACAATACATAAAAATAATAGCCAGGAAGAAGGATGATGGGTACAGACACACAAGCCACCAGGCTCCATACAACTACTCTCTGTAAATCTGCCTCTGAGTTTCTTGGTAGCCAAGTAAACAGAGAGGGACTGCCCATCACACAGAGGCATACTTGGTTTCTTAAGAAATGCAAGGCTATTCCCAGCCTTTAACTGCAATAAGAATTTCTCAGGTGTGGTCTCACCCAGACATTGGACAAAAAAAATGAATAGTCTCCTTAATATCCTTTGAGAAAAGAAATAAAGAATTCCATAAAGTAGTTCTGTTTCAGGTTCCTTGATAAAGGCTATGGACATGATGCCAGGACACAGCCCAGCAAAGCAGCTCTGCTGAGACTGATAACACGTGGTCCCTGCATGGTGCTTTTTGAATGTCCAGCTTGATTCAAAAGTAAATCTTAGTATATTTAGCGATCTGGATGGAGTGCAGAGTCCTTTGGAAAAATCCTCCATAAATATTTCCTTCAATAGGCTTTTTATGAGTTGATAATTATTGTACAGGTGTTTATCCCCAGGCGAGGAAAGGCCAGAAGCAAAGGTATTCTGTGCTGCTAAGCACTTGGGAGGCTGAGGCAGGTGAATTGCCCTGAGCTCACAGGATTGAGACCAGCCTGAGCAAGAATGAGACCCTACCTCTAAAAAACAGAGTAGCCAGGTGGGCAGTGCCTGTGGCTCAGTGAGTAGAGTGGCAGCCTCATATACCGAGGGTGGCAGGATCGAACCTAGCCCCAGCCAAACTGCAAAAAAAAAAAAAAAAGAAAGAAAGAAAGAAAATGTCGGGCATTGTGGCGGGCACCAATAGTCCCAGCTACTTGGGAGATTGAGGCAAGAGGATCGCTTGAGCTCAAGAGTTTGAGGTTGCTGTGAGCTATGATGTCATAGCACTCTACCAAGGGTGACAGTGAGATGGTCTCAAAAAAAAAAAAATTCATGTTAAAAAATGTATTTCTAATTAGAAAAAAATGTTTAATAACAATACTCTATGCTAATGAGGTTTTTGCTAGTGGGGTTAAAAGTTGGTACAATCTACATGTATCAAAAGCCACTGAGCAGCTCTGCTTTCACAGTGAATCTTAAATCATTATAGATGATCACAAAGATCTTTCTATAAGACTGCATATCACAAATCTTGTTTATAATAATGAATCTTTTAATTAAGAATTGCTTATTATGGCACAACTATGGGTGCTAGGTAGCCTTTGGAATTGATGTTGTAGAAGGCTATTTAATTGTATCAAGAGACTAAAGACGTATTTGAAAGCAAAAAGCTGAGCATAGCATAATATACATACATTGAGCCCATTTCAATGTGTGTATCTTTGAGTAGAAATAATACTGAAGAGATATAGTAACATACATTCTCTTTGGATGGTAGAATTATAGGTGATTTGAAACTTTTCTGCCCCATGCTTTTCATGTTTTCTCCAATAAACATTTTAAAATCAGAACATGTTATGGAAAAAATAAAATAAAGGGAGGTAGGGAGCACAAAAAAAATACCATGCTATTTTTGAAAAATTCAATTTGCACCAATTGCCATTGAAACTCCTCTTCCGTCAGTCATCCTAATGCCCTGGCAGGAGGTCACCTCGGGCCAGGGCCCCTCCACAGAAGATAGGGTGGAAAGCAAAAAGCCAGAATTCAGAAGAGTCTAATTGCAGCTTTCCCCAGACTCAGCAAATAGGTATCTACCGGAAATTCTGGGATGAAAATCAGTACCTAGTCCTGAGCCAACCTGCCGGAGGAGAGCTCTGCAGCCACCCAGGCAGGGGTCCAAGGCAGGCAGGACCCTCTCAGCTGTGCGCTCCGGGCTTCTTACGCCCCCAGATTGGAGGCGAGGTTTTCCCAGCCTTGCAGATCTCAGCCTGCTGCTACCAGAAGCTAAGCAGGTGCCACCAGGCGGAGCCCCAGGACCCAACCACCTAGGCTTCATGACTAGGAAACAGAGTCACATGTAGTTTAGAAAGTTAAAAAAGAAAAAGTTATATCTCATGGAGAAATAACCAAATGAAAGGTACATTAAGACGCATCCCCGTGAGAGGGCATTTCTAAACTGAATAATAATGGAGAATCCTCAAAGAACTCAAATTAGATCTCCCATTTGATCCCACAATCCCAATACCCAGAAGAAAAAAAAATCATTTTATCATAAGGACATGTGCACTAGTTTGTTTATTGCAGCTCAGTTACAATCGCCAAGACGTGGAAACAATCTAAATGCCTGTTAGGAATGGATTAACAAACCGTGGTATATGTATACCATGGAGTATATTTTATTCGGCCATAAAAAGCACATCTTTTGTATTAACCTGGATGGAGTTGAAACACGTTCTTTTTAGTAAAGTGTTTGAATGGAAAAACAAATACCCAATGTACTCAATTCTAATATGAATCCAGTAGCTGATCAGATTCATGCCCACTCAGGAGGAAAACTCATTTCAAGTAAAGTTGGGGGGAGGAGGAGAGCGGAGGGGAGTCTGCATGTTTCCACATATAGGGTGGATGGCATACCTTTTGGGTGCAGGACGTAACTAACAACAAAAGGAACTCTACCTAACAAATTCTTGTGACTTGGTTGTTTGTACCCCCACATTAACCTGAAATAAAAATAAACAAATAGAATAATAAATGAATTCATCAGAAATCGGTTCAGTTACCTCTCTTCTTTTTGAAATATGAGGTAATGCACAGACTTCATTTCTTCAAAAGCATCTATGAAGCTCCAACTATGTGCCAGCACACATATTTAATAAAAAGCAAAGAATTAAAAGATATATAAATCAATGAATAAAATGCAAGTCCCAAAGAATTTCTCTTTTTCTTAATTACAATAGGTATTTGTCTGCCCCCTGCTGGGCATGGCAGGGAGGGCGTGTTCCAAACTCAACCCTGGACTGTCCAGCCAGGCTGTACCTGTTGCAACCACTCATGACCACCCAAGGTTCTTTAGGGTTTATCTCCCCAGCCTGGGTTTTCTCCTGGACACAGCCGGTCCTGCCTGGGGAGCTGCAGAGGAAGCAGCAGGAGGAGCAGGAGGAGCGTGCCCCTCTGCAGCGGAACCCCACCTATACCTTGTCAGGGGCCACCGGTACTCAGTGCCTCTGCACTGCCCCCAGGGGAGTACAGCTCTGTTCTAGGTCTTGCAGTCCACGGCAGAGCCCATACACAAAGGGCATCAGTGACCGCCTGGGTGGAGGCCTACAGCCCCCTCCAGCTGCAGCCAGCTAGGGGCTGTGACAGCGGCTGCATCCTGAGTCCCAGATCCAGGGGGACACTAGCCCTCAGGGGCTCCCCCCTCCTGCCATTCTGCAGCGCCTGTGGAACTGGCTCTGATCCTGCCCAGCTTTGGGAGGCCCACTTACCTGGGACATCAAGGTGTCACATGGCAAGAACAAACTGTATCCTATGGGAATTGCCAACACTGACAGACCAGAGCCACATACAGGAGGACGAGAGCTAGTCAGGCAAGGCTCAAAGAGAGGACCCCACCAGGGAGTGAGGCCAGGTTGGGGAATGCCACCTGTTAGGGACCCGGTGATGGGGGCAGCACTGCTCTGCAGCCTTCCAGCTGGCTCTGCCCTCAGGCCAGGCTGACTCTACCCCCCACCCTCATGTCCCAGCTGTGAAAGCAGCTGTTGTTGTCCTGCCCTTGTCCTGGGAGTCCAGAAGCCCTCTGTGTATGCAGGGCCTGGATGGTGCTCATCCCACCACCAGCAGCTCCACCTTACCCAGGTGCCCACAGAACATGTGCTCGTGTCACAGCCAGGCTTCACCTGGCCAGGCCTTAACAAGGCTGAACGTGCCTACATGCCAACATCTGGAGGTTGTTTATTCACTTCCAACATTACTGTAATAGATCAGTTGAGGAACTGGACTCCGTGGTGCTGGTCAAAGACCCAGGGCAGAGTCTGTGCACCCAGTGAAGTGTCGACTAACTATAAATTTAGTTTAGAATAAGAAGTCCAGCGCCCAGACCTGGGAGATGTCCCAAGCCACCCCCCATGGGAGGGAGGGAGAACAGCACACAGCAGCTACCTCCTCTGGATCTGAACAGGCTACAGGGCTGAAGTCACACCCCTCTGAGTGTGGCCCCTGTGGGGCCCGGGCACGGCTGGGAGCAGAGCTTCCTCGGGGTTGTCCCAGGGATCCTCTAGCCCTGAGAAACTTAGGGATTTTGACATTGCAAAACAGATTCACTCCTTAGCCAAGGGGGTAAAAATTTCCCTTGGACTTGCTGCTAGGAGGAAACCTAAACTGAGTTATCTGTCCTGTGTGGCTGCGGCCTGCGGGGCCTGGCCGGCTGCTCCCTAGGTTGCCCCAGGGGCTGCCAGGGCTCAGGGACTGGACGCTCCCACCCCACCCTCAATAGGCCAGCCCTCCTAGGCGCTGCTGTCCTTAGCAGGTGACCTTGAGTGGTCAAGGCCAGGCTCAGCCCACCCCCAAACAGGAAGCCGAGCAGAGGAACCAGTCCCCCCTCTCCAACCACAGCCCTGATTCAGAGCAGCCCTTCCAGACGGCCTGGATTACCCAGGGCCTGGGGCGCTGAGACCCAAAGCCGGCTGAATCCCCCACTGGGACCCCCCCGCCCCACTGCCTGGTCAGGCTGGCCGAGCAGGGGCCATGCGGGCACCCTCAACATTCCCTGGAGACATTCAGGGCTGGCCGGGTGGCCCTGGGGACGGGAACCCTCCGCGCACAGGCAGCCAGTGCGGGAGCCCTGAAGGCATGGTCCTGTGTGCATCGTGACCTCCTGGGGGACCAAGGACATCCCATTTGTTCCTGCACACCCTTTGATGAGGTAGTTTTAATCCAAATGGCTGCTCATGGGAGAAAGTATGTAACTTTAGCTTACTTCAAATGGTCTTGGGTTAAATGCAGACTTTGGCAGTTTCTTGTGCTGACCTTGGGCAAGTCCCTTATTCTCTTTGGTTTGTTCCTTCTTTGTAATGAAATGTAACATAGAATCACCATATCATCTAGCATCTCTGGGTATATAGACCTAAAAGAAATGAAATCAGGGATTCAAACAGATATGTGCACACCCATATTCCCAGCACCACCCAAGTGTCCACCAACAGATGAGATAAACAAAATGTCACATACAAATGGGATATTATTCAGCCATAAAAGGAAGGTAATTCTAACAGATGATGTGAATTAACCTTGAGGACATTAAATGAAATAAGCCAGTCACAAAAAGGTAAATATTGTATAATTGCACCTATATGAGGGACCTAGTGTAACTGAACTCATAGTGTCTGGGGAGACAGAAGGGACTTGTTTAAAATGTAAATTGTTTCAGACCAGGCACAGTGGCTCACACCTGTAATCCTAGCACTCTGTGAGACTGAGGCAAGAGAATCCCTTGAACTCAGGAGTTGGAGACTAGCCTGAACAAGAGTGAGAACCCATCTTGACTAAAAATAGAAAAATTAGCTGGGCATTATGGCAGGTGCTTGTAGTCCCAGCTACTTGGGAGGCTGAAGCAGAAGGATTGCTTGAGCCCAGAAGTTTGAGGATGCTGTGAGCTAGGCTAATACCATAGCACTCTAGCCTGGGCAACAGAATGAGACTCTGACTCACCAAAAAAAAAAAAAAAAAAAAAAGTAGCCTCAGTACCTGTAGCTCAGTGTCTAAGGCACCAGCCACATACATCAGAGCCGGTGGGTTCGAATCCAGCCCTGGGCTGCCAAACAACAATGTCAACTATAACCAAAATATGGCCAGATATTGTGGTGGGCACCTGTGGTCCCAGCTGCTTGGGAGGCTGAGGCAGGAGAATTGCTTAAGCCCAAGAGTTTGAGGTTGCTATGAGCTGTGACATCACAGCACCCTACTGAGGGCGACATAGTGAGACTGTCTCAAAAAAAAAAAAAAAAAAAAAAAGTAAATTGTTTCATTTTTACAAATTGAAGAGTTCTGGAGATTACAACTTAAATATACTTTACTGAACTTTACAGGTGAAAATAGTTAAGTTGGTACATTTTGTGTTGCCTGTATTTTATCCTCTGGACACCAGAGGATTTTGCAGGAAAGAGTGCAGTGCAGTGATCAGTGATTTTAATTAAAAATTAAAATCAAATCTCAGCGCCTATAGCTCAAGTGGCTAGGGTGCCAGCCCCATACACTGGAGCTGGCGGGTTCAAATCCAGCCCAGGCCTAAAATAACAATGACAAGTACAACCAAAAAATAGCCGGGCACTGTGGTGGGTGCCTGTAGTCCCAGCTACTTGGGAGGCTGAGGCAAGAGGATCGCTTAAGCTCAAGAGTTAGAGGTTGCTGTGAGCTGTGATACCATGGTACTCTACCCAGGGTGACAGCTTGAGACTGTCTCAAAAAAAAATAAATAAATAAAATCAAAACAACTGATATGGGGAATTTATATAAGAATAAATGAGCTAACATATATGGAAGTATCTGGAACATAAAAGTATAATTGATATTAGGGTCTTTTTTCTTTCTTCCTAAAATTCTGTATCCTTGACTCCTGACATTTTAATGATATAAACTGGATGAGGCTCATTTATAAATAACCCAGACATCACTTTTATGTCTTTTCTTAAGTAGGTTAAATAATCTGCTTAACAAATCTTTCTGAAGGAGGAGAGGCAGGAGAGGAAGGTTATTCGAGAGAAAGCTTTGGCTTGCCTCTTGTCACCCCACAGATCTTCCCTACAGATTCCTTACAGCGTATGTGGCAGTGTGTGTGCTGATGGAACAGTGTAGGTAGGGATTAGGTGTCTCTGCCATGTGCTGATTAGACTGGAGCATCAGACACATGTTGTTTAATCTTATCTCAACCTTTCCAGGTAGGCATGCTTGTACCCACTCTATAAACAAGAGGACTGAAGGGAAAGCAAGGTCACACTGCTAGAAAGTGGCAAAGCCCGGTGGTGTTTGTGGCTCAGTGAGTAGGGCACCAGCCCCATATACCAAGGGTGGCAGATTTGAACCCAGTCCCGGCCAAACTGCAACAACAAAAAATAGCTGGGCATTGTGGAGGGCGCCTATAGTCCCAGCTCCACGGGAGGCTGAGGCAAGAGAATCGCCTAAGCCCAAGAGCTGGAGATTGCTGTAAGCTGAAACGCCACAGCACTCTACCGAGGGCGACAAAATGAGACTCTGTCTCTAAAAAAAAAAAAAAAAGAAAAGAAAAGAAAAGAAAGTGGCAAAGCCAGACTAGGCAGTTGGATCTGTCTCCTACCTGAATTACCCATTCTTTCCACAATGTCTGGGATGGCAAATGGCTTTTTTTCCAGCCTGCCAGCTCTGCTCACCTGGTGTCCTTCATTGCTGTCCCATGGACACCAGAGGATTTAGCAGGAAAGAGCGCAGTGCAATGATCACCCCACGGTCTGTCCAGAGCGTGGGATAACACAGAAGAGCACGCGTGCTCTGAGAGGCCTCTCCACCCTACACTGCACTGAGCACAGGCTTAGGACAAGAAATAGAAAATAGTTTTTCATCTGTCTAGTAATTACTGGCCTGAAAATCAGCTCAGTGTCCAAATGCTCAGGAAGGCCCAATTATCATAGTGCCAGGGCACGTAGCTGAGGATGGGTGCTCTCTGGAATCATCCCTTTGCCAGGGAAGGTGTTAACTCCAGTTTATGCCAGGGCCCCGCCCCGTGAACCCCTACTAGGCATACATGCCTTGGGAAACAGTGAGCTGTGGTCCTTCTCCAGCACAACAGTTACCAGCAACAAACATTTGTTTCCCAGAAGGTCACATAAGGACTTGTGAGATCATGTCTGGCCTTTGCAAAGGGAGATGTCCTGTGAAGGCAGTGTCCCCACAATAAGCAAAGTGGTTGTTTGGGAAGCCTGGCGCCTGCACGGCCCCACTGTCACTTGAGGAGACGTGGGTGTGAGCTTCCCCCCCCCCCACCCATTTAAGTTTGGGTTGAAGCAGAGAGGGGGCGTCTTCTCCCTGGCTCCCATCCTCCCTCTCTGTGCATGCTAAGGGGTCTCTCACTCCCCCTGTTTTGCTAAGAGGCTGTGGCCTGTCTCAAGTGTTGACAGAAACCTAGAATGAAACTTCCCAGAGGCAGAGTCTGGTGGAGCACAGGGGCTGCCATCGTGGCAGAAAACTTGAGTGCCAGGCAGGGAAGCAGGGCAGAGGGCCCAGGTCTGTAGTAGGCGTGCATGGAAGTGGCCAGAGTACACAGTTCCCCTCAGGCCTTCCTGGTCCTGGATCCCGGAGACCAGAGAGGCTTGACCAAGAGTTTGTCAACAGCTGCCTGCTCTGCTAGACCTGGCTCTGGGCCAGGGCGGCTGCTTGCGTGTGGCTGCTCTGCCTGCCCAAACAATTTCTGTTGCCTTCAGGAATTAAGCAGCTTAGGCCAAGCCCAGTTGATGTTTTCCAAATTTCCTGTAAACAAAGGAAAAGATGGAGCTTACATAACACCCTTGGCTGGAGAGTCAGCGGTTACCTGGCACGGCCAAGGAGTCAGAAGAAGCCCAGGGAGCAGCATGTCCAGGGAGGCTGGCGCTGGCGCCTGGGCCATTCTAAATACTTTCTGCAAACTTTCCACCAACTGAGTGACCTCTGGGACCTATTTCAGAGTGAGGGACCCAACTCAGGCCAGGAGGAGGAAGTATCAGGAATAACAACCAACATTAATTAGCCCTTGATTGCGTTAATCTGCACCATCTTCAGGTGTTGGCTCTCAGCAGCTGTTCCCACTGCCTGCCAGCAGCTTTCTGTAAAACAGTGGCCAGAAAGCTAAAAACCACATTCCCAGACTCCCCTAGAACCAGAGTTCTAGATGAGAATGAAGTTCAGTCCTTTGGATACATGGTGTGAAGCTTAGCAACAGAGGGATGGAGATTGCTGGGTCTCCACTGGCACCAGGCACTCTCTGTCCAGTCACCACCTTTGCTGGCGTTAACAGGCATTTATAGGGGCAGTGCCAGCTTCCCAGACCCAGCTGCCAGATCCTTGGAGCAAGTCAATAGCAGGGAGCTCTTGAATTTCACTATTC
Source organism: Loris lydekkerianus (assembly GCA_963574355.1). Lineage (NCBI taxonomy): Eukaryota > Metazoa > Chordata > Mammalia > Primates > Lorisidae > Loris > Loris lydekkerianus. The sequence goes on from CAUYPK010151557.1 coordinate 9,894, forward strand.
CAGGGTGGTCTCTAGCAGGTAGTGCTGAGGCATCCTGGGAACCATTCTTGAAGGCCCTCTAGAACCTGCTCCTCCAGCCCTTGAGTGATCTGCAGAGACCTAATTCCTTTTATGAAAATACCTGGAGTGGCTTGTGTTTCCTCTACTGACCTGATAGTCCCAGAGCAAATAAGAAATGAAGTTCAGACCAATACTAGGGTCTCCTGCCTCCTAGCACCATCTTCCATCCCTTCTGTTGGTTCAGAGTAGAGCTTGGGAGCAACAGTGGTCTGGGCGGAGCCAGTGTGCTCAGGGGTTCAGGATCAGGATGCCCCAGCTGATAACCTGTTGCAGGATGGGGGAGGGGGAGACTGGAGGGAGGGATTGTGGGAGGCATGAGCTGATGTCTCAGGGGAAGAGTCCAGCCCTGCTCAGAAGAGACTGGAACAAAAGGCCAGGTGCAGTAGCTCATGCCTGTAATCCCAGCACTCTGGGAGGCCAAGATGGGTGGATTCCCTGAGCTCAGGAGTCCGAGACCAGCCTAAGCCAGAGTAAGACCCCATCTCTAAAAATAGCCTGGCATTGTGGTGGTTGCCTGTAGTCCCAGCTATTCGGGAGGCTGAGGCAAGAGAAACACTTGAGCCCAAGAGTTTGAGGTTGCTGTGAGCTGTGACGCCACAGCACTCTACCCAGGGCGACAAAGTGAGACTCTGTCTCAAATGAAACAAAACAGAACAAAAAGGAGAAGACACTGGAACCAGGAGTGGACCAAGAGAGGAGAGGAGGAGAGACGGGGACTCGTCATAGTTAAGACGCTTTCGGATATAAACAGCTGAAAACACTCTGAAATGGTCTGAAGAAAGGACAGTTTATTATCACATAATAAGGAGTTCAAAGACAAAGCCTCTCCAGTAGCTCAGTAATACCAGGGAGCCTGGTTGTTTCTGTCTGTCTGGTTGTTTCTGTCTGTCTGCCGTGCCATCTCAGTAGGTGAGAAGGCTGTCCTCATGGTCACAACATGGCTACACTATTCTGGCTGTCACATTCAGACACACAAACCTCTAGCAGAGAGGAGTCACCCCTTCTTGTGGTTCTCTTTTCATTAGTGCTATGGTTTGAATGTTTGTGTCCCCTCCAAATTCATGTGTTGAAGTCCTCATCCCTAAGTTGATGGTATTAGGAGGTTGGGGACTTTGGGAAGTGATTAGAGCCTTTATAAAAAGTACTCAATGTAAAAAAAAAAAAAAAAAAAAAGGCTCAATGTATTTCCAGCACTTTGCAAGGCTGAGGCTGGAGGATTGCTTGAGACTGAAAAGTTTGAGACTGAAAGATGAAAATATTAAAAAATATTAGTCAGGCAAGTTGGTGCATGCCTGTAGTCTCAGCTGCTCAGGAGGCTGAGGCAAGAGGATTGCTTGGGCCCAGGAGTTCAAGGTCACAGTGAGCTATGATGCAGCCCCTACATTCCAGCCTGGGTGAAAGAGCAAGACCCTGTCTCTAAAATTAAATAAGTAAAAGTAGGGTGGTGCCTGTGGCTCAGTGAGTAGGGCACCAGCCCCATATACCAAGGGTGGCAGGTTCGAACCTGCCCCAGCCAGCTAAAACAGCAATGAGATTTGCAACAAAAAATAGCAGGTGTGTCAGGTGCCTGTAGTCCCAGCTATTTGGGAGGCCGAGGCAAGAGAATCGCCTAAGCCCAAGAGCTGGAGGTTGCTGTGAGTTATGGTGCCACGGCACTGTACCGAGGGCAACAAAGTGAAACTCTGTCTCTAAAAAATAGCAAACAAACAAAAAAATAAGTAAAAGTAAAATTTAAAAAATAAAAATAGCCTAAGAGGGACTCCTCATCCCTCCCACCATGTGAGGACACAGTGGGAGGTCTCTGTGAACCAGAAGGCCATCTCTCAGCACACACCAAACCTGCTGGTGCCCTGATCTCGGATTTCCCAGCCTCCAGAAGCCCCTTGGTTTATGCTCTTTTGTTCTAGCAGTCCAAACAGACTAAGACAATTGGGGAAGGAGCCTTTCCCAGAACCCCCAGGAAGACTTCCCCTCAAGCCCCCGCTGGGTCACTTGTCACCCTCAGCTCATCACTGGCTGAGAAAGTGTGAATCATTGTTGGCTCATGCCAGGGGGTCATAACCTTGGCAGTATATCAGATTCCCTTGGAGAACATTAAAAATGTGTTGATAGGTTCTACCACAGAACACAGAATCAAGATCTCAAGCGACTCTGGGCATCTTCTGCTTTTAAGAAATTCTCAAAATTGGGCTGCGCTCCTAGCGCAGTGGGTAGGGCCCCGGCCACATACACCAAGGCTGGCAGGTTCAAACCTGGCCTGGGCCATCTAAAACAACAATGACAACTGCAACAACAACAACAAATAGTCAGGCGTCGTGGCAGGCACCTGTAGTCACAGCTACTCAGGAGGCTGAGGCAAGAGAATTGTTTGAGCCCAAGAATTTGAGGAGGTTGTGAGCTGTGACACTAAGGCACCTTACCAAGGGCGAGGGTGACAAAGTGAGACTCTGTCAAGAAAGAGAAGGGAAGGGAAAGGGGGGGGGGGGGAAGGAGAGAGAGAGAAAGAAAAGAAAAGAAAAGAAAAGAAAAGAAAAGAAAAGAAAAGAAAAGAAAAGAACAGTCAGCAGGGCACAGGAACTGGGAGATGGGGGTGTTATCTCCCTTGATAGCTGCATTTCAAAGAGATGCTTCCCAGCCCTTTGAGAAAGACATTTCTGGCTCTTAAAGCCTCTAAAAACATTACACACATTTCAAAGAGATGAAGAAAGAATGTACAAGTTTTCAAAAGTAAGTGCTCTAAGACAAGGAAGGGGAAGGGAATCTTTTTTCTTGTTTTCAATAGGAAGAATTAAGCCTCTTATTTTTAATTTTTCCCTTACAGTAATTTTGTTTTATGGATATCATCTGACTGCTCAGTGAAGACCAAACCACAGGGGGGAAAGAGTAAAAGGAAAGAGACCACTTGGGAGGGAAGCTCGTGATGGGGGTTAAATGGGGCGGGCGGCAATGGTGAACTGCAGAGCTGGAGACCCGGAGGGTGCTCCCTGGGGCCTGCTGCGGTCTTGGCCATGAAGGGGAATCCAGGACAGGGCCCAAGTCTTGGCTTCAGCATCTCTCTGGAGGATTATGCCACACGGGGAAAGAATAGCTTAAGGGTTCTCCTTCAGGCACTTAAACCTTAAGTTCCTACCGAGAATCCAAGTTCACAGGTCAAGTTGGAGCTCAGGGTCAGGGCTGGAGCTCATCTGAGAGAAGCTAGTGGGGGGTGGGAACTAACGTGGAGGGCTGAAGAACCTGGAAGGAGAGTGTGGTCAGATCAGGGGACACCAAAGGCGGCCACAAGCTGTGGGATCTTCCCACGCTGCAGTTGTGCTCTGGGCAAGCAATGGAGGGTCACCTGGGAGGGAGAGAGGGAAGGACTTTTTGACAACTGACAGCTGTTCAGATGAGTCTTGCTGGGAAGGGGAGTAGAGAAATGAGGCCATCCCTGGATACAGAAGCCAGTTATGGGAAGAGTTTGCTTTTAGCTTCTCAGCTATCTGAGTAGCACAGTAAGGCACAAGTGCACACGGAAATATCCCAACAATACAAGTCACTTCACTCTCCGCCCCTGCCACACCCCTAGAGAGAAAGAAGCACAGGTAACAGCTTAAACGTTTTTCTGGTTGAATATGGGTTTGGGGGGGCTCTAAATCAGGTGTGAGGCTAGGCAAGGTGGTGGGGTGCCTGTAGTCCCTGCACTTTGGGAGTCTGAGGCAGGAGGATCACTTGAGGCCAGGAGTTGGAGGCCTCAGTGAGCCGTGATTGTGCAACTGCACACCAGCCTGGGTGCCAGAGTGAGACCCTGTCTCTAAAATAATAAATAAAGGCCAGGCAGGGTGGCTCATGCCTGTAATCCTAACATTCTGGGAGGTCAAGGCAGGCGGACTGCTTGAGCTTACGAGTTCAAGACCAGCCTGAGCAAAAGTGAGACCCTGATTCTACTAACCTGATTCTACTAAAAATGACAAGAGGATCACTGGAGCCCAAGAGAGTTTAAGGCTGCTGTGAGCTGTGGTACCATGGAACTCTACCTGGGGGGACAGAGTGAGACTCTGTCTCAAAATAAATAAATGCATACATAATAAAGTGAGGTGCTGGAGAAGAGGACAGTGGGGAGATGGTGCCGGGCAGGAGGTCAGGAGCAGACACAGGGGATGGGGACAGCAGGGCCAAGTGTAGGGTTGGGCTTTGTTCAGGGCAGCAACTGTATGGCTGGGATTGAGGTGTCAGGTGGAGCCTGGACAGCTGGTGGCCTTGTGAGGCTCTGTGCACCCACAGGAAATCTCAGGCAAGGCCACCCTTCCGCAGCAGGCAGGCCTCTCCTGCACCTGCCTCTACTCCTGCCAGCCCACATGGGGCTGCTTCTTGGCTCCAGCTTAGACCAGCCTCTGGGACCAAAACCCCATTTTACGTGCCTCTCCCTGGACCATGTCCTGGATCCTCGGGCCGCTGAAGCTGAACCCTAGGCCCAGCACTGTGTGGTGTAAAGCTGCAAGGGGGTGGGGGGGGTGAGGGGAGCTGTGAGTACTGGCACTAACCGGCTCCCTGCGCTTCCCAGGCTCTGCATTGCTAAGGAGGTTTCTATTGTTACCACAGGGGCCCTGCCCTAGATGCCAAATCCAATTTGAGGTAAGCATGTCAGTTTCTGTTTTTGAGCCACCCAGAGTCTACATGGAAGATGAGCACCCCTGACACTGTGGGCTCCGCCGCCAGCCCCTGGGGGCTGGTGAGAGGCCCTGGGTGTGACATGAGGATCAAACCACATGGGGCAGTGGGGGGACAGGGGTTACAGGAAGGAAGCCCCATGTGCACATGTCACCAAGTTAGAAGTCTTTATTGGCCTCTAAGTGTCTAGCAAGGGGCAGAACTTGGAGAGGCAGCACTGGGGTCCCTCTGGGGTCATGGTTCCCACACAGGTCTGCAAGGGAGCATGGGGTGGGTCCAGGGGCTGCAGGAGCAGGTCTCTGAGGGGCAGATGAGCGAGCCAGGGGTCTGCACTCTAGGGGGGCACAGTCCAGGGGTCCAGGCGGAGCAGCCCCTCCTCAGCGCCGGGTCGCCTGTGAGCAGGGACATGGAGTGGGCAGTGAGGCACCAGACCCGGCCGGGCCCTGTGCAGCCCCATGCCCCTCAGCCTCCCTCTCCCCTCACCTTGCCCTGGCTCGGTGGGTATCTGACTTTGAGGAGCTCGTCATTCAGCAGAGACCTCACCAGGCAAGAGCGCTGGTGAGAGAAGGTCTCGAAACTCTTCTTGCCATGGTAGGACCCCATGCCACTGTTCCCTGTGGGCAGAGCCAGCTCAGGCCCAGGTGTTCCGCCTCCAGGACACACCAGGCCTCCATCCCTGCCCTGTATGGGCACCCTGGGGCCCAGCACCCACCCCATGTGGGGCGTCCATCCCTCATGCTCCTTTTCTGAGTTTCCTTGGGATGGCTAATCCCTGGAGTGTCCCCCAGTGCATCCACACCGGGGACAACAGAGTCTCCAGCAAGAGTCTAATCACGCTGTGCCACTAAACGCCACTAAACGGCTATGTGACTTCCATGAAGCAAGCTGGCTGCACCAGGTGACCCTAGGACCTTCGAGGCTCCAGGTCAAATGTGACTAACAGATGTGCAGGCAGAGACCAGAGACCCAAACAGGAGAGGCTAGGGGGAGCCTGAAGCCCCCCGCTGCTTCGGCCCCTCCAGAGCTCCCTGAGGGAGTGCACCCAGCCCTGGGTACACCTGAAGGGCAAGACTCACCCACACCCCCGAAGGGCAGAGTGTGCACTGTGATGTGCACGATGACGTCATTGGCTGTCACCCCTCCACTTGATGTCTCTGCAATCATCTTCTTAATCACCTGCACAAAGACCCAGCCGCTGGCCCCAGTCTCCTACCCTAGGACACCCCCAGCCATCCTCCCTGCCCTATCTGGGTGTGGCTCAAAGCTACAGGGCATGCGAGGTCCTGGCACCATCTCCCACCCCCCTACCGATCATGGTCCACAGCTCCAGGTGAGGAAAATGTGAGAGCCACCACCCTGTGACTGTGTGGAGACCCTTCATTGCACTCAGGTGCTGCCATTGTCCTGATCTTTCCGACACAGTGAATGTGGCTTGTGAACAGCAAACTCAAGTTTAAACCCTGGTCTGTGGACCTCTAGACCCTGGGAGGAGGCACCCAGGCCCACCTTGTCGTTGCTGGAGAACACGTAGAGTGCCAGGGGCTTCTCACGCTGGTTGATGAACTGGATGGCATCTTCCAGGCTGCGCACGCACACGAGGGGTAGCACAGGCCCAAAGATCTCCTCCTGCATCACGGGGGACTGGGGGTCCACATCTGTGAGGATGGTGGGGGCTGAAGCAGAGACAGCCAGGGTTAGCCGGGTGGAGACCCCTGCCCGCCGGCAGGTGTGAACACCTAGACGCCTGCCCAGCCCTCTTGCAGATGGAGCTGCCCAGGTATACAGAGGGGCAGGGACCCTGGCGCTCATCCCATGGCCACTGCATTCCTCCCTGCCAGACCACTGGGGACAACTGCAATTAACCCTTATGGGGGACCTGCCTCCAGGGCATCTGCACACCTGTCACCGCCTGAGCCCTGGCCAGAGCTCTTCTGTTGGGGGCCAAAAGCCCCTCTGCTGACCCACCAGCCCGGGCACTAGTGGCTCGGGGTGTGTAAGCCCTGGGAGGATGTCTCTCTGGGATGTTGTCGGGAGTGGGACTTTGGGCGGGGGCTCTCTGGGCTGTGGGCATCCCCTACCTGCTCAAGTCCCCAGCGTCTACCCCAGCCCCTCTACGGAAACTGGTTTGTGCCCACCATGGGTTACATCTGCATATCTAGTATCTGTGCCCACTTGCTGCCAACTTTTGGGGACCCCTGCAGGCCATGCAAGTGGGTGGTGCTCTTTGGGGAGGCACACACACCTATGTAGCGGGTAGCCGCGTCCCCAGTGCCCCCATGGGCCACTTTCTGGCCCTCTATCAGGCCCATCACCCTCTGGAAGTGCCGGGAGTTAATGATCCGTCCATAGTCCTGGGACTTCCTGGCATCTTCCCCGTAGAACTCCTGTGGAGGAGAGGAGGGGACCTCGGTAAGGATGGGGACCTTCACCACGGCCCATGGCCACACAGAAGCTTGTCAGCAGTGACTGGGGGGGGGGAGGGTTTCTGGGTGGGATTTTTCACTGCTTCTGTGTGCTTTTTCAATCTTTTCCAAACCACCTGCAGGGAATGTGCATTACTTTTGTGCTCAGAAGAAAAGAAATGTGGGCTCAGTGCCTGTAGCTCAAGAGCAGCTAAAGCACCAGCCACATACACCAGAGCTGGCGGCTTCGAATCCAGCCTGGGCCCACCAAATAACAATGACAACTACAACTAAAAAATAACCGGGCGTTGTGGAAGGTGCCTGTAGACCCAGCAACTTGGGAGGCTAAGGCAGAGAATCACTTAAGCCCAGGAGTTGGAGGTTGCTGTGAGCTGTGACATTACAGCACTCTACACAGGGCAACAGCTTGAGGCTCTGTCCTCCCTCCCCCCAAAAAAGGAAAAGAAATGTGGGGTTTTGGAAAGCCCCAGAAGTCAGTTAAGGAGCCACGCCCACCTCAGGCCTTATAGCTTCTCACCACACCCACCCCACCCCCTGGGGCCAACACTCACTTTCAGAGACTTTTTGAGCTTCTCCACGATGTGATTCTGGATCGAGGGGTCACAGAGGATGTAGTCAGGGGCCACACAGGTCTGGCCGCTGTTCATGAACTTCCCCCAGGCAATGCGCCTGTGAAAACCCCAGATTGGACTAAGTCCCCAAGGCACAGGGCATTTCCTGAGAACACGCCTCTCAGCTGCAGCCTGCTGAGCCACCACTGAGTCCTCCCAATGGCCCACTCACTGGACAGAGTAGACCTGACCACATTCGCAGCTGTCCTCAGCTCACTGCTGAGTGGTGGGAATTTCTAGATGATGTCGGGGGGTGTGGCCTTGATGCCTCTTTGATCACGCTCCTGGAGCCCTGCAGGGACATCTCTGGGGAGCTTACATCCTGCCTCAGACCCTGAGGAGGGGCAGCCCTTTTTCCCTCTGCTTCTGTCCTCCAGACCTCAGATCACTCCTGTCCTGGCAGAGGGCTGGGCATGGTAAAGTTCTCCGTGCCCTGAACATCCCACAGTTGCTTTTCCTGCAGCCTGTGCCTGGAGCACCACTTCCCCAGTGAGGCCACATAGAGGGCAGAGCTGGGCCTAGACTGCCCCCCGCCCCCCTCCAGAACTTCCACAGCTCTTCAGTGCTCACGGTCCCCATAAGCAGGGGCTGTCGGTGCTCCTCAGAGCACAGCCACAGCACGAGGCGTGGTCCCCAGGAGTAGGAAAGCAGACGCAGGGCGGCCCTGCCTCCTCACCGGCAGGCCACGTCCAGATCGCAGTTCTTGTCTACGTAGCAGGGGCTCTTTCCTCCCAGCTCCAGGGTGACAGGTGTCAGGTGCTTGGCAGCAGCTGTCATGACAATCTTCCCCACCCCTGTGCTGCCCGTGTACAGGATGTGGTCGAACCTCTCCTTGAGCACCTCTGTGGTCTCAGGGACACCCCCATTGATGACTGGGAACAAATCCTTCCACAAGGAGAGAAGGGAGACTCATCAAAGACCAAGCCCCTCTATACTCCTGCAGGCCTGGGAGGGCAGTGGCTGAGACCAGCAGTTCTGCACCCCCACAGCCCCACAGCCTGGCATCCCACATGAATGGCAGGTAGCAAGTAGAGCCCCCTGTCCCAGCTCAGGGGGGGGGCAGCTACCAGGGGCTAGCCTTACCCACACACATGGCTCAGCCCTTCCCAGCAAGAATAAACTATTTCTCAAGCCCTGAAGATGTGGCCCCTGCACGGTCATCCTTGAGCCCTGGAGGGTGCCTCACCTTGTCCATGTACTGAGGGATGAGGGTGGCCAGCAGGTTTGCCGTGTTCTCACTCAGCTCGGAGGGTTTGAGGACCACTGCGTTCCCTGCAGAGCATTCAGAGTCAGGCCTGTGCCCAGGCAACCTCGCCCAGAGGCTCTGCCATCCCCAGGATCAAGCCTGGAGCCTCCTTGGGAGAGATGCTGGCATGTGAAGACAGGCCACAGGGGCACACACACAGCACACACAGGGACACACAGGCACATGTCACAGGAGCAGACACAGCACACACAGGGACACACAGGCACATGTCACAGGAGCACACACACAGCACACACGGGGACACACAGGCAAATGTCACAGGAGCACACACACAGCACACACGGGGACACACAGGCACATGTCACAGGAGCACACACGGGGACACACAGGCACATGTCACAGGAGCACACATGGGGACACACAGGCACATGTCACAGGAGCACACACGGGGACACACAGGCACATGTCATAGGAGCACACATGGGGACACACAGGCACATGTCACAGGAGCACACACAGCACACATGGAGACATGCTAGCCAGAGCATCACCTCCTGGTCCCTTGTGTTACTGAGACCTTGGGGAGGAGTAAAGAGGTGAGGCGTTCTCCGGGCCTGGGTGGGAGAGCAGAGTTGGCTCCTCTAGAGGGACATCCTGATACCAATTAGGTGGGAGCATCTGCACCCCACATGGGCAGGGAGAGGCAGGCCCCTCCTTGTTTTTAAGTCTGGACACCTGAGCCTGGCTGGACCTCGGGCACCAGGAGGCCTGGCTGAATAGTTGGATCCCTACTGCCTCCTGTGACAGACCCGTGAGCCACTCTCTGACCTTGGCCCCCCTTCCCACAGGCCTGAGTCCCTTCTGTGTGGGATGAGGACCCTGATTATTCTCCCTCAGGGTCCACAGCACCTGCAGCGATGGCGCCCACCATGGGCTGGATGGTGAGGTTGAAGGGGTAGTTCCAGGTGCCGATGATGAGGACCACGCCCCGGGGCTCCGAGTGGATGTAGGACTCATCATGCTGGGTCTGGGGCGTCTTCTCCACCGGCTCATCCGCAGCCCACTCAGGGAGCTTCTGGATCATGTAGTCAATCTCCTCCAGGACGTACACCACCTCCTCGTAGTAGGAATTCCATTCATTCTGCATCAGGAGAGCTTCCAGTGAGCTCACAGGCCCAGACACCAGCAGTGCAGACAGGGAAGCCCCAGCCTCAGCTGCCCAGGCACGGGGGCTGTTCACCCACCCAGCCCAGGATGGGGGCAGCCCGAGAAGGCACCCAGGCAGAGCAGGGCTGAGAATTAGCCATCTGGCTGGTGGGGGCCCCTTTCTGCTAGGCTGGGTCCAGGAAGGTTTGGACAAGTCAAGTTTGCGGTGCCAGAGGGAGGCTGATGGAAGCAGGCTGGGAGGGGGCATGGGTGTGGGGGTCGTTCGTCAGCAGAGGGGTAACTGAGCTCATGGGCTTATGAATAGAAGGGGAACTGGAACCCGGGAAGGGGTCCCGAGATGACCACCTCCAAGCAGTAAGCACAGGGAAGAGGCTGCCTAAGAAGTTAGGAGAAAAGCCGGAAGCAGCTCAGCGGGGAAGGGAGGTGGTGGGCGGGGGAGCCCAGCTGCTGGAGCTCTGGGCCTCCTGGGGTATCTCGAGGGAGGGCTGAGAGGAGAGGAGGGGTGGACAGCAGAACGAGCGCCTCTTTCAGGAACTTAAGGGAAGCTGTGACATCAACTGAGTGGGCTCTCTTTTCTTTTTTAGAGACAGGATCTTGTTCTGACACAGGCCAAACCTGTGATACGGTCTAAGCTCACAGTAACCTCAAACTCCTGGCTCAAGCCTGTCCGGTCAGTGGGACTACGAGGGGCACCACGACCAGCTAGTGTTAAAATGTTTGGTAGGGGCGGGGTCTCACTGTGCTGCCCAAGCTGCTCTCAGACTCCTGAAGGGTTCTTTCCTCCTGTAAAGCTAGAACTTCCCCAAATGCAGGGGTGAGGCCACCGTGTCTGGCCTGTGTTCTAGTTTTGTTGTTGTTTGAAGATAAGAAGTCTTGAGAGATTGCTTTAAAAATGGAGAAGCAAAGAAGGTAGTTGGTGGAGTTAGGCCCAAGTTAGCGGGGAGGGGTGGGGTCGGGTGGTCTTAGACCCCAGCAGCACCACACCTCTTTTCCCCGGCCAGACGCAGGAGGACACAGGGAGACAACTGCCTCCGAGGACGGGAAGGAAGGCGGAGGCCCCAGGGAGCAGGAGCCAAGCTGCGCAGCGGAGAAGCCTGTGCTCCCGCGGGGGCTGCGGGTGGAGGACGCAGGGACCAGAGTGCGGGGACCAGCGCGGTGGCCTCGTGCTCCGGGCTGGACGCAGACGCCGGCCAGGAGGGAACGGCCGACAGGGAGCGCGGGGGCGCGGCGGGACCGAGGCGGAGGCCGAGGGACGCGCCCCATGTCCCCGCGGATGGGCCGCTCGACCCTCAAATCGTCCTTCAACCTTTCCGGGCCGCACACCCCTTCACCCCAGAGCCGGGCGGTGCTGGCCCTGCCCGCTGCGGGGGCGCCCGCCCCGCCGAGGGGGCACCTTGTGCAGGTCGGCGGCCAGCGCGCCCGCGATGTCCTTCTCGCGCTCCTGGATCATCCGCCGCAGCGCCTCCAGCTGCTGGACCCGGAACTGCAGCGGGCGGGTCCTGCCCGAGCTGAAGGCCGCGCGCGCGCGCTTCACCGCCTCGCTGATCTTGCTCATGGTGCCTGCGGACAGAGAGCGCTCTGCAGCTGAGACTGCAAGGGCCCCTCCCCAGGAGCCTGCCCGCCTGCCCGCCTGGCTCAGCGCAAGTCCCGGGCTTCTCGCGACGCCCCTGAGCGGGTGACACTCAGGGCAGCGCGGCGATTCTGAGCTGCGGGGGGCTTCGTGGGAGGGTGCGGAGCCGGACCTGTCTCGGCCCCTCTGCAGTCCTCTCCACCCCCACCTGCTCGCGAAGCTGGTGACACGCCCGAGAGCTCTGCACGCGGGGCCAGCCACCTTCCAGATTATATGGGAGGAGCTCGGCTGGTGGGTCCACACCCGCACTGATAAAAGAAAACCCAGCACCACCTTTCTGGCACGGCTGTGTTAGGCCTCGCGTTTAAACCGGCGTGTGCCACACCCCACGGGGCTGCAGAGGCTCCGGTTTCCAGGAGGAGGTGTGGACGCGATTCCCACGACCGGCAAGAAACCACCCTGGTTAATTGGGATGGCCCGAATGGGGGGCAATTCAGCAGCATTTAGCAAAAGCCCTGGATACATATTTCTCTGTGACACACAAGGTCCGCATTCAGGAGTTTGTAGGAACTTCAGTGCCCCTAAACCTTCGTGGATAAGAAAGTCTTCACAGTCTGTGTGTAACAGACCAAAGAAAGGGAACATCCTGATGGCGGGAGATTCACCCGCTGACCATTGTCCAGTGCCTGGGTTGCTTATCACGGCCCTCCCTACACCAGATGGTGCTTGGCTCTAGGCATAAGAAACAGGTTACAGAACAACAGGTGCTCTAGGGGTGTGCATGTCCACGTGCCCACACGTGCAAGAAAAGACCAGTAAGGGGGACCAGCTCCAGGGGACGCCTGACAAGGCGAGATTATTGGTGACCTTTGTTTTCATCTTCTGTTTGTGTTTGATTTTCTTGCAAAGAACTTGTAGTTTTTAACTGTTCATTACTTTTTTTTGAGTAGGCAATACATGCACATAGTACAAAATTATAAAAGATATCAAAGAGAAAAGTCAGTCTCCTTCCTCCCCTCTCCGTCAGCTGCTGGGTCATGCTCTACACAGGCGCACACAGGCGGCCACTGGGACAAGTCCTCACTCCACTTTCAGAGGTATTCAGTCCACTCTAAGCCTTGGCATAGTTTTTAACATCAGGGAGTAAATAAGGATATTCCATTTATATATACATAATTATATCATAGGCAGATATAGCTATAGATGTATGATCCTGTGTGAATTCCAGCAAGTGGCTCTGAACCCAGCCTCAGCCCCGGGCTGTTAGCACAGGGGTGGGGAACTGCTGGTACCCAGAGTGCCCCAAGCCTGGCATGGCATGGCCCCCTCTCTGGGATAATGAGAGGCTGGGGGACTCCTCAGTGGAACTTCCTGGCCCTCCTCCTGACCATGACCCAAGCCCCACAGCCTGGCGGGAAGGTCTCTTCACCTAGGCAGGTGGCCTGGGGGGAAGAGACTGGTGTGAGTGATTTACCCAGCACCACCTCCCGTGCTCTCTGAGGACAGCTGGCCTGGGCCTCCTCTGTGAGCCAGGGCTCTCACCGAGTCATCACGGAGGTTCACAGAGCCATAACTCACCTCACCTGGCTCCTGGCTCCTGAAGGGGCTCCTCTCTCAGAGCTGTGGCCTGAGCCCTGTGCCCCTGCACCCACTCCCCCTGCCTGTGCCAACTGTGCCACTGCCCCACGGTACCCCACTGGGGCCCCCATGCGCCCCCTCGATCCTCACAGCAACCCTGAGCTGCGCCCATGCAGAAGGCAGGGTTATGAGCCCACTTTACAGATGAGGGAAGTAAGGCTGAAAAAAATGAGAAATGCCTTGTTTTGGGTCTCACAGTTGGCAAGCCGCAGGCCAGGGTCTGAAGCTACATTTGTCCCTCTCAGCCGCTCTGTTGCCCCAGGTGAATGAGGGAGGCCACCAGCACATCCAGACCTCTCACCAGCAGCCACTGCAGTGCCTCTGCTCCACGAACCCCAGGACCCCTACCTCCCAGAGCTAGGACAGAATAGCTGCCAGAGACCTGGGCCTCCAGAGACGGCAGAGGACTCTTGGCCCTTCTCTGAGTACACGCTCCAGCTGGATATTCCTTCCTGGGAAAAAGTACAAGGAACAGCAGGCAGTTACCTTTGACACAGGCTCTCCTAGTGGCTGGAGCTCCAAAACTGAGCAAGAGCCAAGGGGGCCTGTATTTAAGGACCCTCCTTCCTGCCCAGTCAGGCCTTGGAGTCCTGCCCAGGAAGTTTGCGTGACAGGAAAAAAACAATATTCAAATATGGGTGTAGCATAATCCTGACCTTGGTCCCTGCAGCCCTGGTTTTGGGGATTAGGTCCTTGGTTGTCTGCTTTTGTTCTATTCTGAAATGCAAGAATGTGTCTGAAGGCTTGGGCAGGGATCACGTCCAATCTTCAAAAGGAGATCTGTGTTTGCCCTGGGCGTGGGGGCTGCTAATTGATTCAGCCTGGCGTGGAGCTCTTCCAGATTTCCAAAGCACCATTGCCAGATACTGTTCTCCCAGTTCTCAGTTACGTAAGGTCAGCTGGGTGATCTGAGAGTCACAGTGAGTGTGCACGCTCCTCCAGGCCACACCTGACAGCCACCGCCACCCTGGCTCATTCATGCCCTCCTCAGCCTCCCCTGCCCGTGGTGCCAGGGCCTCACTGAGGTTGAGACCCCCAACCCTGGGGAGGCACGGGCTGAGGGCTTTCCACGATCCCCACTGATGTCGGCATCTGCCCTCTTGTTGAACTGCAGAGAAGGGGGCCCCAAGATGCTCCCTCTGGCTGGTCATACAGGACACCAGAGCTGCTTTGGAAGGAAGGGATCCAGACAGCCCCTTCCTCTGCTGTTTGGAAGACGTTTGCTGGGCTTCTGCTCTAGACACGTGGCTGTGGGGCGAAGGCGGATGTGGCCACTGCTGTGCTGCTTCCACGGACTTTCAGCCCCTTCCTGCCAGCCTCACCCACCTGCCATCTGTTCACCTGGCATCTGGAATCCCTGCCTCCCATTTCACACAAGGTCCCCCTGCTGGCCTACAAGCCCTGTGGTCTTGTTCTCCCCCTCTGTCCACCCACGTGGTTCTGCTCACTGTGACTTGAAATAGCCCCAAGCCTGCATCACTCTGTCCTCTGCTTCTTGATCTTTCTCCAGAGCTCTTATTTCCCTGTCACATGTGCTCTGTCACTACCTCTCTCCTTGCCCACCCCAGGCATTTGATTTGTTCACTGCCGAAACCTCCAGCCCCCAGAGTAGTGTCAGGAACATAGTAGATGCTCAATAAATATTTATTGAATGTGGAACCAACAGAAAATTTCAAAATAATATGAGTACTGTAGTATCCAGGGTGTCCCGAGGATGCCAGATGGGCTCAGATGGGAGTCCCACCGGAGGGAGCGAGAGGTATTCAGACAAGGAACAGCAAAATCAGAGGCAGGCAGGCAGGAGGCAGAGCAGAGTGTCCACCGAGGTTTGTCACTAATGGGAGTGGCATCGTACAAAGATGTTCTTGGAGATCTGTGGCTGGGCGGGCTGGGGGTGGGGACCATTGAGGGGCTTATCAGACAGATAAAACTTTGTTTTGGAGAATCCCCCAGACAGGGCATAGTGTTAAAGAGGTCTAAACTGAATGCTGGACGTGCTGTCGACAAGAAGTCATGAGACCCCAAACAAGACTGACTCAATGGGAGGTTTTCCAGAAACAGTAGGAGGAGACAGCGACAGGACTGAGTGCCTGGGGGGCCTGGCTCCCCAGTACTCCTGGTGGGGGCCCCAGCACTCCCTGAAGGAGCAAGGTGATTTCCTACCCCAGGGCCTTGGCACATGACCTTCTCTTTTCCTGGGGCACTTCTTGTACTCTGCATGAGGCTAATTCTTACCCTTGTTCAGATCTCAGCTTCCCTGACTCTTCCCTCCCCTCAAATAATCCCTTCCTTACTTCTGGGAACACATCACAACTTGCAATCATATTGTTGTTTATGTAACTATTTCTTGATTGTTTTTCTTTTCTCCTTGTTCCCCTAGGGAATGGAATGTCCACAAAGGCAGGGATCTCAACTTTTGTTCAGGACAAATATCCCAGCCCCTACATAGTGTCTGGCCTGGGGGAGATCTCTGAAGATGTGAAAACAGCCCGATGAACCTAATTATCCTAGGGGCTAGGATCCTAGGGGCTGTGTGGGGCTAAATGAATGAATAGGGGGTTAATTTGCTCACATTTCCAGGATGTTTAGGTTAGCAATAGCTGACAGGAAGGGGAAACCACTTTCTTTATAGAGTAGAAGGGGAAAAAGTAAGCGGTGATCTCGGGGATCCTGTCTCTCCTTTCTGTTTGGAGGGGGGAGCAGGAGAGACTCAGAACTGGAATTCTTCACGCTGGATGTGCTCAGACAGTGGAGGAGATGGCCCAGGCCCTGTCTCTGAACTGAGGTGGTGGGACCGAGAGCATGGGGACTGCAGGGAGTCTGCCGAGCAGCTCAGCTCAGCAGCAGAGGGAGAAGCAACTCTCAGAGGTACATCCAAGTAGCAGAGGCAAACTCAAAGGTACGTTAGAAAATTCCCTTGGAATTAGAATGAACAAATAAAGCCTGTGTTGAGATTCTGCGGCTTGATGAGATCTTGCTCCAGAAACTCGAAGCTGCAAGTTAAACAGGAGAACCCGTGACAATGCCTCCTGTGAGCAGGCAGAGGCCGTCTATGAGCGAATGACGGAAACATTTGGAAACACCCAGAGCTCCAGCCAGCATGGAACTCTTCCTGAGCGCGGGCCTGGAAGGTGACTCTAATACACAGAATTTAATTATCACTTGTTTGGAGACAGACCACATGACCAGAAAGGGCTATCAGCCCAGACAAGCCACCTCTGAGGCCTTGTGGACAGATTCCCTTACAGAACCTAGTCAAGCAGGGGCCACCCCTCGGCTGTGGCTGAGGTGCCAACAGCTCCGGAGCTGACGCCAAGTTACCTCAGGGACCCTGGCCCCCAGCCATGTGTAAATTGGGAGAGGATGCTTGGGGACCATTGACTTAGCAGCTGTTCCTGTCATAGCTAAACAGATAGTCACAGGTGTTGGCAGGATGTGGAGAAGGTGGCAGCCTCCTACACTGCTGGTGGGAGTGTGAACGGTGCGTGTGCTGCTCAAGGAGCGACACGCAGTCACCACCCGACCCAACAATCCCATTACTAAGTATGTCCCCAAGAGAAATGAAAATGTGAGACCACAAAAATACTCACGCGAAATGTTTATGGCAGATTCTTCTTAAACTAGTGGCAACAACCCCGGGTCCCTCAGTTGATGCCTGGATGAGCACAGCGTGGCACAGCCATCGGAGGGACTGTTACTCAGCACGGAGGGGTGTGTGTGTGAAGTGCTGTCACACGCCTGGCAGGAAGGAGTCGGACAGCGTCATCCTAACACAAATCCACATGTCAAATGATTCCACTTACCTGAAATGTCCCAAAAAAAGCTAATCCATAGAGGCAGAAAGTAGATTGCTGGTTTCCAGGTCATTGGGAGACATCGGAGGCTGGGAATGGGGAGTGACTGCTAATGGTGCCGGGGATGGGGGTGGGGTTCTTTTAGTAGAGACGAGAATGTTTAACAATAGATTGTGGCTGAGTATGGTGGTTCACGCCTGTAATCCTAGCACTCTGGGAGGCCAAGGCGGGTGGATTGCCTGAGCTCACAGGTTCGAGACCAGCCTGAGCCAGAGGGAAAGCCCTGTCTCTAAAAATAGCTGGGCATTGTGACAGGCACCTGTAGTCCCAGCTACTTGGGAGGCTAAGGCAAGAGAATTGCTTGAGCCCAAAAGTTTGATGTTGCTGTGAGCTATGATGCTACAGCACTCTACCAAGGGTGACCAAGTGAGACTCTGTCTCCAAAAAATAAATAAATAAATAATAAAAATAGATTACGGCAGTGGCTGCACAAGCAAATAAACAATAAAAAGAACACCATGGAATCATACACTTTCTTACTTTTTCTTTCTTTCTTTTTTTTTTTTTTTTGAGACAGAGTCTTACTATGTTGCCCACGATAGAGTGCCATGGCGTCGCAGATCACAGCAACCTCAAACTCTTGGGCTTAAGCAATTCTCTTGCCTCAGCCTCCCAAGTAGCTGGGACTATAGGCACCCACCACAATGCCCGGCTATTTTTTAGAGACAGAGTCTTGCTCTTTCTCAGGCTGGTCTAGAACTCCTGAGCTCAGGCAATCCACCTGCCTTGGCCTTCTAGAGTGCTAGGATTACAGGCATGAGCCACTGTGCCTGGCCCTTCTCCATAAAACTATTTAAAATTTTATTCTATACACTCTGGAAGGCCGAGGAAGGTGGATTGCTTGAGCTCACGAATTTGAGATCAGCCTGAGAAAGAGCGAGACTCTGTGTCTAAAAAATAGCCGGGCATTGTGGCAGGCACCTGTAGTCCCAGCTACTCTGGTGGCTGAGGCAAGAGGATTGCTTGAGCCTAAGAGTTGAGGTTGCTGTGAGCTATGACAGCACCACACTCTCTCGGGGCACAGAGTGAGCCTCTGTGTCATAAAAGTGAAATTCTTTTGGAACCTCCTGTACAGAAGAATTTCAAGTAATTTATATAGATACTCTGCCCTCAAGGCAGTGGAAGGTAACATGATTCCTTACTCCTTGTGTGTGGGCAGCACACAGAGACGTCCTTCCAAAGAGGATGTGGAGGGGGAGGAACTTTTTGTGGGGAAACCTGGCAAACAGGCCTCACCCAGGGGACAAGGTCCACATCAGAAGTGATAAGTCGTATTGACCGGAGGTAGCCTTGGCGTGATGTGATAAAAGGACTCTTTACCTCTGTGATCTTCCTCCCCCATACTCACGACCCCAGTCTAAACATGGGGAAATCATCTGATGCCTGGACTGTGAGACATTCTGCAAAATACCTGGCCAGGACTCCTCAGCAGTAAGGCAGGCCTGAGCGAAGGGGAGCCGTGGAGACAAGGCGGCCGAAAGTGACGTTGAGTTCCCACAGGGTGCTGGGCATTCAGGAGCTCTCTGTACTGTCTGCGCTACTTCTCTGCACGAGGCTCAGTTTATTTTAAAAACTCACGGCTCTGGCCCTGAGACCTGGGAAAGAGGCCCTCTTCAGGACTGATGTCCCTGTCAGTTAAAAGAGTTGTGCCACAGAGACAAATATCATTCAGGACGTTCTAACTCATAGGTGGAAGCTGAAACTGCGCATCTCATGAAGAGAGGGGCCAGGAAGGAAAGGGAATCAGGGCAGGAGATGAAGAGAGGTTGATTAAGGGCACAAAAATACAGTTAGGTATACAGTTAGAAATAAGACCTAGTGTTCGATGGCTTGCTAGAAAATAACGTCTATAATATATCCATTTTAAAAAATGCTTGTGCCCAAATCTCCAGGAGTTGTGGTTTGCTAGTGAGAGAACAGACAGCAAAGAATGATGCAAAGTGAAATTCCTTCCAAAATAATTCACTTAGCCATAAAATTTACCCCCATGGCATCTTTTTCTCCAAATGAGATTTAATATATTGTATATTTCAGTAAGTCTTTGCCTACGGTTGGACCCTTCAGTCTGCAGGCAGGTTGTATTTCTCTGTCCCTTCCCCTCAGTGCCCCCAGGGGCCCTTTGCTCCCTGCCCTTCCCACTACCCAGTGGACCATCCCCCCATCTCATCCACTGATGTCACCTCCCTCTAGGGTCAGCCACGGTGCCCTCCAGCTGGCTGGGGGTCCTTCACACACAAACTGCCCAGTGAGGCTTGTGGACCCTGGTGGGTTGACTGCCAGTGTGTGGCCGAGATGAGGATAATAAGGGTACAAGGGTGGGAGTGGGGCAGGTGGAACAGGGCTTCCCTCAACTGCAAATCACTTCTTTTTGTTTGTTTGTTTGAGAAAGAGTCTCACTCTGTTGCCTTGGGTAGAGTGCCGTGGCATCATAGCTCATAGCAACCTCAGACTCTTAGATTCAGTCCTCCTGCTTCAGCCTCTCAAGTAGCTGATAGTATAGGTACCCTGCACAATACCTGGCTAGTTTTTCTATTTTTAGTAGAGATGGGGTCTTGCTCTTGCTCAGGCTGGTCTCAAACTCCTTAGCTCTGGAAATCTGCCCATCTCAGCCTCCCAACGTGCTAGGATTACAGGTGTGAGCCACTGCACCCGGCCTGCACATCACTTCTGACCTAGGGTGGACCCTTCCTGGGACCCGTCCACCTCTGCAGTCCTCAGGTGGGATCCTGGCCAACAACTCTTTAATGCCCAAAGGAAAGTTTCAAGAAGTCCGTGTTTTTTATCAGTTGGTCAGCTACCATTCCCAGAGCCCTGCCCTGGAGAGGGTGAAGTCAGCAGAACTGGCCGTGCCCTAGCCCCTTCCCCCACCACATCTGCACCTCTGGAGAAGTGTAGGGAAGGACTCCTGGGGCCTCGAATCTCTCTGCATCTGCCACCAGGCGAGGTGCCTTGGCCAGAGAAGCTGCAAGTTTGCAGACTGGGAGAGGAGAGGAAACAAGAAGGGGTCTCCCCCGTGGAGGCCGCAGAGGTCCTGATTCTCATCCAGCCCCCTGGACTGTCCTGCTCCCAAGAAGCTTCTGCTGAGTCAGGACACAGGGCAGCCCAGGGCTGCGGAAGGTAGAGGTACTGGCCAAGTCAGCCTCCCAGGCAGGGCGGCAACAAAATGCAAGTCAGGGTGAGTTAGGCCCTTTCCGCCTGGCAGCAGGAATGCCCGGCCCGCCCAGCCCTGGCAGAGCCCGCCTGAGTCACCAGCTGGCTGCTCTCCCAGCTGCGGAGCCCCAGCCCAGCCCCCTCTCCTGGAGGGGTCACGGCTGGACACGCCGCGGCACGCCTCAGTTGGCACTACAGTCTCCCTGGGTCTGGGAAGCCCCACCCCAGATCACAGCAAACATACTGAATGCACCCTCATCACACAGCCCTCTCAAAAGGAAAAGAAACTTCACATTTTATTTCTTCACAATAATCACATCAATGTAACGTTACAAACACGATAAACGTTTTTTAGCTCATTCTTTTCCTTTTGGACTCACTCGCCTCTTCTTCAACATCAGCATCTCGGAATCTGCTCCCCACCATCTCTCTCAGTGCTTATGCAACAGGCAAAACATAAAAAATACACGACACATTGGGAGTTGGGATTGTTTTAAAAGCAGGTTTTAGCAGACAACACTGTTCTGCATCTTCTGATCACCCTGCTGGGACTATAGATGCACACCGCAATGCCCAGCTACTTTTTCTTTCCTTTTTTTTTTGGCCGGGGCTGGGTTTGAACCCACCACCCCTGGTATGTGGGGCCGGCGCCCTACTCCTTGAGCCACAGGTGCTACCTTACTTTTTCTATCTTGGTGGAGACAGGCTCTCATTCCTGAGCTCCAGCAGTCGTCCTAGGTCAGTGGGGTGTGGGGACAGTCCTTCCAGGACAGCTGGAAGGCCTGGCAGACCACTCTCACGCCACCTTAATGTTGAATACACGCATGGCCATGATGCTCCCTGTCAATGGAAACCACTTTGCTTCCAAGTTTTCACCAATGCTCCATGAACTTCCTTGAATGTACTGATTTTTTTTCTATGTAGTAGAATCCCAGGAATATTTGCATCATTAGAGTTCATAGGTTTCACTGGGTGGCTGCCATGGTGGCCCTAAGAGCCCGGTGCGGACTGCTGTGTCCTTCAGATGAGCTGGGCCGGCTCCCAATGCACTGGCAATCTGCAATGGTGCCCAGCAGCCTCCCTGCTATGCGCATTTCTTCTTTCAGGTTTTCAGTTTTCCTTCTCAGCATGAGGAGCTCTTTGTAGATTAAAGCCACCTGCCTTACCGGTATAGTTCTCAGCTGTCATTTGTCCATAGACTTCACTTATGGCAGCTTTTGCCGTGTTAAAGTTTTTATAGCCAAATAGAACTCGATTTTTTTGTGTGTGTGTTTTGCTCAGGAGGGTCATCCTTGTCATGAGATTGTTCTTATAATCCACTGAATTTCTTGTAAGATATTTGTTCTTGTATTATTTGCTTTGAACCCAGCAAGAACCGACTTTATAGGGGAAGTAAAAGGGAGGTCCTCACTCAACTCTCTTGCAGATGCTCGGCCGGTGGTGCTAACATCACTTAACCACAACTCTCCACTTCCCAGCGCTGACCTGTGGGCCGGGCACATTCTGTGTATTAACTCACTTAATCCTCACAGCTTCCCAAGCAGCAGGAATGGTTATTGTCCCCATTTTTATAGATGAGGACCTGAAGTACATTGAGGTGAAATAATTTGCCTAAAGTCACACAGCTAGTAGGGGATACAGCCAGGTGTCACCACTGGGGAACCTGAGAGTCATCCCCTGCTGTGGAATCCTTCTCACCCAGGTTTTCAAACATGTGGATAGAGTATTGGATATATTTCCCTTAAAATTCTTTGACTCTCCCCCCCATGGATCTGAGATACACCTCCTTTCTCATCCTAGTCTTTAATTAATTAATTGATTGATTAGTTTAGAGGCAGAGTCCCCACTCTGTCACCCTGGGCAGAGAGCTGTAGCATCAGAACTCACAGCAATGTCCAACTTTGGGGCTCAAGTGATTCTCTTGTCTCAGCCTCCCAAGTAGCTGGAACTACAGGCCTCCACCACAACGCTCAGGTATTTTTTCTGTTTTTAGTGGAGACGGGGTCTTGCTCTTATTCAGGCTGGTCTTGAACTCCTGAGCTCAAAAGATCCTCCCTCCCCAGCATCCAAGAGTGCTGGGATTATAGGTGTGAGTCATCACACCCGGCCTCAGCCTAGTCTGTATGTGTCTGCTATCCTCACCTCCCACACCAAGGAAAATGCAAGTCATGATGAGATCAGGTCAGAGTCTCAGACCCTCTTGTTAAGACCAGCTCACGTGCTTGGTCACTTACTTAGGTTTTTGAATAGAAGTATGAATGTAAGTGCATATTGTTTTTCTAGTTTCGTCATTTCTGGGTTTTTTTTTTTTGTTGTTTGTTTGTTTGTAGAGACCTGGTCTTACTTGATTGCCCTCGGTAGAGTGCCATGATATCTCAGAGCTCACAGCAACCCCCAACTCCTGGGCTCAAGTAATTCTCTTGCCTCAGTCTCCCAAGTAGCTGGGACTACAGACGCCCACCATAATGCCCGGCTATTTTTTTGTTGTCATTGTTGGTTTTTTTATTTTTTATTTTTTTAGAGACAGAGTCTCACTTTGTCTCCCTCAGTAGAGTGCTGTGGCATCACAGCTCACAGCAACCTCCAGTTCTTGGGCTTAGGTGATTCTCTTGCCTCAGCCTCCCAAGTAGCTGGGACTACAGGCGCCCATCACAACGCGTGGCTATTTTTTTGTTGCAGTTTGGCCAGGGCCGGGTTTGAACCTGCCACCCTCAGTATATGGGGCCGGTGTCCTACTCACTGAGCCACAGGCGCTGCCCGTCATTTCTGTTTTTATCAATTCCTTTTTCCTACTTGAACTATGTAGGTCCTTTTATTTTTATCCTCCTATTTAAATGCCCAAAGCATTTAAGTCCTTAATTTCCCTCTATCCTTTTGCTGTCCTCGAGGCTTGAGAATGAAGTGTTCTTAATTTCAATGCTTTCTCAATGGTTTTAGTTTCCCTCTTCATACCCTCTCTGTTTTTTTTTTTTTTTTTTTGGAGATGAGTTCTTGCTTTGTAGCTCAGGCTAGAGTATGTGGCATCGTCACAGCTCACTGCAGCCTCCAACTCCCTGCTGAGACTACAGATGCACACCGCAATGCCCAGCTACTTTTCCTATTTTGGTGGAGACAGGCTCTCACTCCTGAGCTCAAGCAGTCCTCTCAGTCAGCCTTCCAGAGTGCTTGGATGTGTATTTCTTTCTTTTTTTTTTTTTTTCTTTCTCTTTTTGAGACAGAGTCTCACTTTGTCATCCGTGGTAGAAGGCGGTGGCATCATAGCCCACAGCAGCCTCAGACTCTTGAGCTCAAGCAGTCCACCTGCCTCAGCCTCCCCAGTAGCTGGATTACACGTGTGAGCCACTGCATCTGACCTTAGGAGTTTGTTTCTTAATTTACAAATAGCTAAAATGTTATTGGTCACACTTTTATTATTTATTGCCAATCTTATTAGATTATGATCAAAATAGGGACTTTCCCTATTCTGTGTTGATTAAGGTTTTTTATGTGGTCAAATATATTACTAATTTTTGTAGCAATTCCATGAACACATAAATAAGATGTATGTTTTCTGATGTAAGAATTTCCACTTATTCAGTCAAATGTATTGGTTGTTCCTCTCAGGGGTCCTCAAACTACGGCCCTCAGGCCACATGAGGTGGTGTGATTATATTTGTTCCCATTTTGTTTTTTTACTTCAAAATAAGATATGTACAGTGTGCATAGGAATTTGTTCATAGTTTGTTTTTTTTTTAAACTATAGTCCAGCCCTCCAACGGTCTGAGGGACAGTGAACTGGCCTTCTGTTTAAGAAGTTTGAGGGCCCCTGCTACTTGGTCTGTCTAATTCTGAGACCTGTCTAATTCTGATTCTGGCATCTTCCACTGTAAGTGTATTCTTATCTAGCTCTCCTTACAATTTTAGTACCTTTTGCTTTGCATATTTAACTATCATTTTGCCTAGTTCATATAGGCTTATGACTTTTACTAGTTTAGCTTTTCATCATCCCAACACACGCTCTAACCTCGGCTCACGTTCACAGTGCTGGCCCTGCCCTATCTTTTTGTGTCTGTCTGCGTACCTTTCCTGTGCTGTGTTGGGTGCATCACTTTGACACCTAGGTAGGGGCTGATTTCATATACCATCCTGACAATCACTCTCTCTGTGTAATCATTGAAATACTTGGTATTTTCTTTCCATTTCTCTGCATGTTTATTATCGTTATTATTAGAGACAGGGTTTTACCATGTTGTCCAGGCTGGTTTCAAACTCCTGGGGCTCAGGTGATCCTCCTACCTTGGCTTCCTGAGTGGCTGGGATTACAGGCAGTACCTGAGTTACAAACATCCAACTGACGTAGAACTCACAGTGGCTACTATAGGTAATAGGTGAATGTACCTGTTCCAACTTACATAAAAATCTTTTTTTTTTTTTTTGTGAGACAATTTCACTCTGTCACCCTGGGTAGAGTGCTGTGGTATCATAGCTCACAGCAACCTCAAACTCTTGGGCTCAAGTGATCCTTTTGTCTCAGCCTCCCAAGTAGCTGGGACTACAGGTGCCTGCCACAATACCTGGCTATTTTAAGTGACGGGTTTTACTTTGGCTCTGGCTCGGTCAATGCACCTGTCTCGGCCTCCCAGAGTGCTGGGATTTCAGGCGTGAGTCACCGTGCCAGCCGACATTGTCATTTCTTCTCATTTCAAATCACAATTCCTTCGTAATCTGTAAGTTCTTCTCCAACTTTCTAGTTTGTTGATGGGCCCCTCCTCTTCTCTGCTGCCAAAATCAGATTTTTTTTCTACAATTCTTTGCGAGCATAATACCCACACTGTTTCCCGCCCCAAGCTGCCTCCTTCCCCAAGAAAGGAGCTTCGGTGCACTGCTCACACCTCTGCCCACCCTGGCCCTGCTGGCTTCCCATCCCTCCTAGCCTTTTCTCTCCCTTGGAGAACTTTGCACTCTTAGTCTTACGCTACTGTTTGGACTAAATGAGGTCTGCATATAAAATAGCTTTTCTTTTTCATTCACTGTTTCCCCCTGTGCCTTGTCCCACCTTCACTTTCCATCCTCTGAGACATCCCAACAGCTCCATCACTTCCTGATGATGTCCTTAGCAGAAAGCTCATTCAGCTGAAAGTAACCACTGGGCCCTGGTAGATGGGTGGCCGGGGAGGGAGCAGAGACTCACGGCCCTCCCCACCCCTTATCTTCTGAGTCTGCCTCTGCCCCGAGAGTGCTGGGCTGGCAGGAGAAAAATGGACAAATGTCTGTAGACTTAACTGGTGCTCCTGACCAGCCGGTGGGCCGGCATCCCCTCAAGCTCCCAGGGGCCCCTGCAGCACTTGCCCAGTGAATGTTGCCTGGGCGGGGATGCCCATTTCTGCTGCCCCTCTGCTCTTGCCCCACTCCTACAGCACCTTACCGGTGCTCACCCAGCCAGCAGGTCCCCAGCAAGGTGGTCAAACCCAGTAAGCTTCCTCAGAGTCCAGCCAGCCAGAGGGAAGTCACACGTGCTTGTCACACCAAATGTGGGGGTACAGCCCTCCTCGGGTCCCCTCTACCCAGCCATATCTGTCTCTGTCTTTTTTCTATCTTGTCAGCTCAAAGGCTATGGCAGGTTGCTCAGCAAGCCCCTGTCATGAGAAGACACCCCAAGGGTGATGCAACGCCATGCCCTCCCTGGCCGCCCCATCTCCATGGGGGATTTGCTCTCTGGGTTTTGTTTGTTTGTTTGTTTGGTTGTTTTTTTTTGAGACAGAGTCTCACTTTGTCACCCTTGGTAGAGTGTGGTGGCATCATAGCTCACAGAAACCTCAAACCCTTAAGTTTAAGCGATTCTCTTGCCTCAGCTTCCCAAGTAGCTGGGACTACAGGTGCCCGCCACAATGCCTGTTTTTTTGTTGTTGTTGTTGTTTGTTTTTTTTGCTATTGTTGTAGTTGTCACTGTTGTTTGGCAGGCCCCAGGCCTACCCCACCAGCCTCAGTGTATGTGGCCAGAGCCCTACCCACTGAGCTACAAGCACTGAGCCTAGAGATTCTCTTGAGCCTTCCTCACTTGGCTTGGAGGGGTTGGGGGTTCATCTGCATGTGGGTGAGGCCAGAGGGCAGGAAGGATAAAGGTCACATCACTTCCCCCTAGCTTTTACAAACTCTCCAACTTCCAGTTTTCTGTTTTCACGGCAGAGATGCTGGGGGAGACAGGAGGGCAAGTTCTCCCTCATGCTCAGGAGAGGTCCCCACAGGGCAAAGGGCGCCCTACACAAGGAAGCACAGACTCCAAGATGATGGGGGCATTTCATGCCTTGGGACTCCTGGTGGGCTGAAGAGTCAGTGAGTCCTCCAGGACCTTGCAGCAGGGAGCACAGCCCACATCACCTGGTCCACCTCTGTTCCGTGGTGATGAGCAGAAGTGATGGAGTAGCAGGTGAGGAATGATGAGAAGGTGTGTGCAGACCTACCCCCAAAGGCTGAGGAAGCTGAGAGGCCAAGAAAGGGGCTCAGAAACGCTGTTTCTCAGGAAGAGAAACATTTAATAGAGACTGGGACAGAAGCTGCATCCCTGGCAGCTGCAAGGCGTGATGAGACAGTGGGTCCCCAAGCCACTTACACAACACAGAGAAGGCTTGGCTGGGACAGTGGAGGTCTGCCCCACAGGGAGAGCAAGGCTGCTGTGAGACTCTGCCTGAGGACAGGATTCATGGTAACAGTAGATACAAGCTTTGGAGCATTCCCCCCAGTGGGAGTTAATTAGAAGTTAAAGGGGATGAGCATGCAAGATCCAAGTGCTTTCACCTCCAGGAGGGGTAGATGTGGGGTCCAGGCAAGGCTGCTGTGAGATGCTGACTGAAGGTGGGGTGTACAGTCAAGGTTGTTTTGCCCTAAGGGCAGGATTTAGGGTAAAAGATAAAGTAGAAATTTTAGGGGCATCATAGAACAGGGGTTAATCAAAGGTCAACAAAGTGGATTGGCTTCCAAATGGAGCTGCTTTATCTTCCACACCGGTGGCCGGAGAAGGTGCCAGCAGCAGATCTCAGGAGCACCGAGACTCCTACAGAGTGCATGTCCCATTCACAGCCATCCACATGCCCATTCCTGTAATCCCAGCACTTTAGGAAGCAGAGGCAGAGGGGTCATTTGAGCCCAGGAGTTCAAGACCAGCCTGGGCAATATAGCGAGATGCCCCCATCTCTACCAAAAATAGGTGCCTGTAGGCCCAGCTACTTAGGAGGCTGAGGCAGGAGAGTCACTGGAACACAGGAATTTGAGGTTATAGTGAACTGTAATGACCCCACCGCACTCTTGCCCCAATGACAGAGTGAAATCTTGTCTCTAAACAAAAAAATTTTAAGGGTTATTTATTTATTTATTTATTGAGACAGAGTCTCACTCTGTCACCCTTGGCAGAGTGCTGTGGTGTCAAAGCTCAGAGCAACCTCAAACTCTTGGGCTCAACTGATTCTCTTGCCTCAGCCTCCCAAGCATCTGGGACTACAGGCACCCACCACAACACCTGGCTATTTTTAGATGAGGTCTCACTCTAGCTCAGGCTGGTCTTGAACCTGTGAGCTCAGGCAATCCACCCATCTCGGCCTCCCAAGTGCTAGGATTACAGGGGTGAGCCACCGTGCCCAGCCAAAAAAGTTTTTTAAGCAACACAAAAAACAAACAAAACATCCATGCACATGATTCATATACGATGAAATATTACTCAACCATAAAACAGAAGAAAATACTGATCCAACAGGACAACCCTTGAAGCCAGTCACCGAAGAACAGCTGCCGTGTGATTCCACTTATGTGAGGTATCTAGAGCAAATTCACAGAGACAGGAAGTAGAATGGTGGTTGTCAGAAGTAGTGAGGGGAATGGGGAGTTAGTGTTTGACGGTGTGATAGTGGAAGGGAGGCTGAGCACGACCAGCTCCATTTAATAGCTTCTGCTGAGCTCTACAAGTAGGCCAGCTAATTATAGGAAGAATTTAGTTGGTAGTTCAATTCCAGAAAAAAGGTAATAACTGTCCCTTTCCCCAAATTAACTCCCAGGGGTAACCTACCCTACTCCTCTACACTTAATTGATCAAGAACTGCCTTGAAACCTCCATGATGCCCAGATGTCTTTGGTCCTTGGTTGCCCATTATAATCCCCCCAGTTGACATAAAAAGGGGCCCAAACTTCATGTAACTTAACTTGTTTCTTAGGACATTAGTCCTCTACCTTCTGAGTTTGCTGCCTTCCTGAATAAAAGCCAGTTTCCTTGTGCCAACACCTTGTCTCTAGGCCGCTCCGTGGCAAGTGGTAGGAGTTTGGGCTTCTTACAACAGGTGGAGTTTCAGCTGGAAAAGATGAAAATATTCTGGAGGTGAATGGTGGTGATGGTTACATAACAGTGTGAATGTGCTTAATTCCTCTGAAATTAATTCCACTTGAAATGATAGTATTTAATGTTTTATATGTTTTATCACAATAAAAAAATTTTTAGTCCCAATTGCTCAGGAGGCTGAGGCAGATTCACTTGACCAGATGGAGGTTGCTGTGAGCTAGTCTGGAACCATGGCACTCTAGTCCTGGCAACAGGGCAAGACTCTGTTTCCAAAAAATGTTTGTTTTAGCCATATCCACTCTGACCCAGCAACATGGCCAATACCGAAACCCCCACTCACTGAGCTCGTACGGGTCCAGGTACTGGAGCTGTCCTGTTCGGAAGGGCCCTTGCAGAGACTCGCCCAGCAGGGAGGAGGAGAAGCCGCAGGAGCTCCGGGAGTCTGGATAGAGGCCCAGGCAAGTAGCTGGACTAAAGGTCTTTTATAGCGCTTATTTTTAGTAGAGAGGGGGGTCTCGCTCTTGAACTCCTGAGCTCAGGCAATCCACCTGCCTCAGCCTCCCACTGTGCTGGGATTACAGGTGTGAGCCATCGCGCTGGCTCCATTTCATCTCTCTGTCTTTTTTTGAGAGAATCTTACTTTGTTGCCCTTGGTAGAGTGCCGTGGCGTCATAGCTATCCACATCATCCAGCTCCTGGGCTCAGGCGACTCTCTTGCCTCAGCCTCCCGAGTAGCTGGGACTACAGGCTCCCGCCACAACGCCCGGCTATTTTTAAAAACGGGGGTGGGGTGGGGTGGAGGGGTCTCTGGCTCTGGCTCAGGCTGGTATCGATCCTGTGAGCTCAGGAGATCCCAGAGGGCTAGGGCTACAGGCGAGAACCATCGCGCCTCGTCCCATTTCATTATTTTATTTTATTTACTTTATTGAGACAGAGTCTCACTTTGTCACCCTGGGTAGAGTGCCGTAGCGTCACAGCTCACAGCAACCTCCAACTCTGGTCATTGTTTGGCTAGCCCGGGCTGGGCTCGAACCCGCTGGCTTCTGTGTACGTGGCCGGCGCCCTAACCGCTGAGCTACAAGCGCCGAGCCGAAGCACAGAGCTTTTAAAGGTCTGATGGCATAATCCCATTTGGGGCCAAGGCAATGACGCTGCCCAGAGTCACCCATCTCCCCATCTTCGGCTAAGACAGTCCCCTGTGACCTGCACCTGGATTCACCCCATCTTTAGCTAAGAAGGCCCACATGAGTCACTTGAACTATCTCCTGAAGGCACAAAAACAGGAGACATTCCCTGCCCCTCCCCCTCCTGATCACTGGCCTCAGCACGGATGCAGGTTTCAGTCAGTTTCCAAAAAGTTGGGGGGACAGAAAATATTTTTGCCCTTTTACCCCAGGCCATTCCCTCTGCAACGTACCTGGAGGTGGGTCGCAGTGTTCCGAGCCCCGGAGCCAGAGTGCGGAGTGATCTGCCCTGAGCAGCTAGGCGGAGGGGCCGTGGCGTCCCAGGCGCCGGGAAGCGCTGCTGGGGCGAAGCTGGGGTGCAGGGCACCCGGGACGGTCATGGGATGGGCTCCAGGCAGTGGCTCGCACCTGCCCCGAACCTGCCCTCAGCGCAGATCTGGAGCAGCTCAAGGGCCCGAGCTGCCTCAGCGAAGGCTTCACTTCCCGGCAAAGACCCATTTCATAAGACGTCAACATATAGCAAAACAGGCCTTAAAACAGTGTGTTTTCTATGATCCCATTTTTGTAGAAGGTTTTGTGTGCATGGGGGAAAAGCAATCCGGGCAAGATTAACTGAAGTGCTAAGAAAATCTCTGGGATTATGGGGGATTTGTTCTCTTTTTGCTCATTTGTATTTTGAAAGGTTTTGGGGAGGTACACGAAACTCTCATAAAAGTGAGGGGGAGATGGCGGTGGCGGCTCACGTCCGGGGAGAAGAGTCGAGGGAGGCGAATCTTCCATGGGGAGGACTCCCTTGGGTTCCCTTTTGTCACCTCTTGGGACACCGAGAGAGAAATGTTCCCGACAGTACAAAGAAGGGCGCTGAGCACGTCAGCCCAAGCCCCGGGTGTTTCCTACTGCGCGCCCCGCCTCGAGACAAAATCCACAGTCAGTTCTCCACGAGTTCCCTGTGGAGGGCGCGGAACTGGGCGCCGCAGGCAGGACCCCGGCTGTCCGCCGAGGGCAGCTGGCGCGGCGCACTGGAGGAGGTAGGTGCGCAGGCGCCGACCCCGCGGGAGCCGGCAGAGGGCGGCCCAGCCGAGGTCCCCTGACTGTTCAGGGGGACACGTGTTAGTCCGACGCTGCCGCAAGCGACAGCCCAGATGGAGCCAGTTCCAGCACCAGGAGAAGACAGTGCTCCTCCCCGCCGGGAGGGGGCCTGGGACCCCCCTGCCCCAGCGCGCTGGGGCTTGCCGGTCGGTCTCCGGCCCGTCCGTCCCCTCCGGTGTCTCCGCGCATCGGCCTCACCCATCCTGCCAGCCGGGGGAGACGCGGAGCGCAGAGGACGCGGCCCTGACCTGCACACCTGCGCTCCGGAGGCGCTGCCCGGGCACGCGCTCGCCCGCGCCCCAAGGCCGGCGTGACCGAAAGGAAGGCTCCGCACGGCCCCTGCACGGGTCCGGGCCACCTCGGCCCGCCCCCCGCCCTCGGCTGCCCAACCGCTGGGCCCTCCCCTTCTCTGCCCGAACCCTGGAGAACCCCAGATCTGGCTCGTCCTAAAGGGCTAGGACCGCGTCGCAGCTCCGTCCTTCCCTCCCGCGCAGAGCCCGGCCCGCTCCCTCGGCCATCCGCGGGTCCCCGGCCCCTGGGCAGCCCACGCCCGGCCCGCTCCCTCAGCCATCCGCGGTCCCGGCCCCTGGCCCACGTGGAAGCCCCACCTCATCCCCGGGTCGCTGGTTTCCTGGTGAAGGGTGTCTGGTGACATCATCTGCGCTCACCTCTTCTCCCGAGCACCTTGTCTCGCACTTCAGTGGTCCTACTTTGGACTGTGTATTTTTTTTTTTTTAACTGTGAAAACTGCTACTAAGAACAGTTGTGTTCTCGCGTAACTGTGTGGGACTAGTAGAGTCAGTGCTAGACCTAAGGAATCAACATATTTTTTCACGTGTACCCATTTTTAAAATATTTCTTTTGTAGTAAAATATACATAAAATTTGCCATTTTAGCCGTTTCCAGGCGTACAGTGCAGTGGCACTAAGTACATTCACAGTGTTGTGCTGTCTCCAGGACTTTTTCCATCTCCCCCAACTGAAACTCTATCCCCATTGATCACTGCTGTCCCCGTCCTCCCGTCCCTATGACTTGCTCCAGGTACCTCATGTAAGTGGACTCCTGCAACACGGCGACTTAGACTGAACATACTGTGCTCAAGGATGAGCCGTGACCTAGCACGTGTCAGAACACTCTCCCTTGTCAAGGCTGGGTGAGGTTGCAGAGCGTGGACAGACAGTGTCCGCTTCCTTCATCCCTGCACGAACACCGAGTTGCTTCCACCTCTTGGCAACTGTGAATAATGCTGCTGCCAGCACAGGTGTGCAAGTATCTGTTTGAGTCTTTGCTTTCAGTTCCCACAAAGCCAACCTAGGCTGTTCCTGCGGAGAAGGGCAGGGGATGTTGCGAAGGCAGCCCTCTCTCACGAGGGTAGCCTGCACCATCCCCTTTTTAAGGCAAAGGCTGGGCCCACCAGCCCCACAGGGAGCCAAAGAATCCTTGGGGCAGAGAATAGGGTCTCTTGGGGGAAGGGCTGTTGGACTCACTTTACCCCACTGCTTCCCACAGGAAGCGACGTGGGTTTCTGGGGAGCTGGGAGGCCCGGGCCTCCTCCGGCAAGGTGGGCACCAAGGCAGCTGCTCTCACACTGTGGGCGTTGAACTTGGCCTTTCCTGAAGCTTTCCTCAGACTCAGCGGAATCCGTGTCCCCATTCCTTGGTAAGGAGTATCTCACCGTATCCTCCCCAAGCAAGACGCTGTGTTGCTTGGGCAAAGCCCAGGAAGTGTCATTGCCGGGAGGTGGGCGCCCTCTGCTGGCCCGGGGCGGGACCTGGGCCTGGCTCTGAGCCCACAGGAGCGCTGCCCGCCCAGGGCTGACGGGGTCCATAGAGGACACAGACAGACCGCTGGGGCTCCTTCTTCAAGACCAGAGAAGGCATTGAGGTGGGGACATGAGTCCCAGGGTGGGGCCTGCTGCTGACAGTGTGTGGCTGTGGGAGGCCAGTGGCATATGACCTCAAATGAAATTGTCTCGATTTACAGACACACAAAGGTTAAAATATACATTTCGCACTTTAAAAACATCAAGAAGACAGAGCTAAAATGTTTACTTAGAATCAGTCCTGTGATTTTTTTTAAAGAAGAATATTTTTATTTGTAAAATAATACTTGTGATGAAATCCAATCGTGAAGATTTAAAGAAGTTTTTTTCTTCATTAGTTAATAAATTTACACTTTTAAGGGATACCACTGAAATAAAAGTATGCCAATATATCCTGTGATTCTTTGCTAGCCCCACAGCAAGGAACTTGAACTTGGTTGTGCACCTCCCCTTGCCCCCAAGCCCTGCTGAGAGATGGACAAGGGCCCAAGGACAGGCTTCCTGGTGCAGTGTCAAGGGATGGATGCTAATCTTAGCTCTTAAAACAACCCTAGGCAGCCACTTCTGGGAACAGGGGCATCAAACTCAGCCCAGCAGGGAGACCCTAGCTTTGCTTTTTTCAGTAAGAAAAGCAAAACCTGGCAAGGCGCCAGCTACATACACCTGAGGTGGTGGGTTCGAATCCAGCCTGGGCCTGCCAAACAATGACAGCTGCAACCAAAAAATAGCTGGGTGTTGTTGCAGGCGCCTGTAGTCCCAGCTAATTGGGAGGCGGAGGCAGGAAAATCACTTGAGCCCAGGAGTTGGAGGTTGCTGTGAACTGTGACTTCACAGCACTCTACCCAGGGTGACAGCTTGAGGCTCTGTCTCAAAAAAGAAGAAAAGAAAATGAAAACCACCACCATTTATTGGGTATTTCCTAAGTGCTAAGCATTGTGCAAAGAGCATGTTCCCCACAAAAACTGTTTATCTTTGCTAAGGGGTGGTAAACCAACTATACAGCAAGATTAAAAGTAGAGCATCTCATTTCTCAAGGAGCAGAAAAGCATAATTATTCTCTCAAATGTTCCCAAACTAAGAATTGGGCAACATTTGCATTCTATAATTTACTTTTAATGCAGAACTTGTCATCCTACATTGTATCTGACACTATTTCATGTTTCCATGTTAACTGGGTTAGCTTAACATCACAGATGATGAGGGGAAATTTGTTATTTTAGTGGACAGCCATGCATGTACCTCCATCGTTTGCATCTTGGGTGTCTGTCTTTTCCGATTGTCAATATGCCAGGGCCCAGCAAACCACCTCCCAGGTGTTAGGTCTTATCCACTGCCTCTTGTCTACAGATGAGAATGGTTTTTACCATTTCAATTTATTTACTTATCCATCAGAGATAGGGTGTTGCTCTGTCACCCGAGCTAGAGTGTATTGGCATCATCACAGCTCACAGCAACCTCAAACTCTTGAGCTCAAGCAATCCTCTTGCCTCAGCCTCCCAAGTAGCTGGGACTGCAGGCATGTGCCATCATGCCTGGCTGTTTTCTATTGTTTTTGTAGAGATGGGGTCTCACTCATACTCAGGCTGGTCTCGAACTCCTGAGCTCAAGCAATCCTCCCAAAGTGTTAGGATTACAGGTGTGAGCCCCCTCATCTGGTTTGCTTTTTACCATTTCTAAATGGATGAAAAAAATCAAAATAATATTTCATGACACAGGAAACGTACATTTTAATGTCTTTCAAGTTTTATTGGAATACAGCCATGTTTATTTATTTACTATCACTTCTTTTGGTGATACCTTGGCAGAGCTGGGTCCCCCTTATCTGAGGTTTTGCAGTTTCACAGTTTCAGTTACTTGAGGTCAACGTGGCCTGAAAATACTAAATGAAAAATCCTGCCTGGGCACGGTGGTTCATGCCTGTCATCCCTGCACTTTAGGAGGTAGAGTGGGAGTGACAGAATCAGATTACTGACTGGCCCAGGTAGAACTGACCTGCCCAGGAAGTATCAAGTGCATGTCCCACCCAGGAAACGATGAATGTGCCAATTCCTGCCTCCTTGATCCTATACATTCCTATCCTCCATAGCCCATGTGGTATTCTTTCCCAGTCAGAGATTTCACCCCACCTGCACCCAGGTGGAATAAAAGCCATGCTGACCGCACAGAACCAGGACTCCGTTTCCTTTCATTTCACACCTGGGAATAATCTTTCATCTTTGGGTCCAGAACCTCTCGCATGGTACTGTGCCTACGATGGGAAGAAGCCCCCATGGGGTGCCACAAATATACCCCACCAGACCCAACCAAACGGACCCTCATTTCCATGAGACGAAGGGAAATGAAACACCCTCTGACCCTGCCTAAAGTCCAGCCATTTAATGGTGAGGTGTAAACTTATGTTCTCTTCCCCTCCCTACTCTAATGCCTCTTCTCCTCTCCATTTCTGCGCCTTTTAAAAACATCTGCTCCTTTTTGGCCTCAAGCATTTGTATATAGTCTCTTTGTGCTTTTAGGCATTGGTACATAGTCTCTCGGCACCTTTTAAAACTTCCTTTCCCTCTCCCCATTTTAGTCTGAAAATTCCAGTGATCTGTGTCTCTTCCAGTCACGAGCTAACCTCAGCAAGACAGGCTGGCCTGTCTGGTGCCCTACTGTGGGCCTAGATTATTTTGGCTGCTTAAGGTCACACACACCAGGCCCTCTTTGACCAAGATCACACGTGGAGACGGGGTATGCTCCCTGATCCCAGCCTCAGCGAG
This sequence comes from Loris lydekkerianus, assembly GCA_963574355.1. Taxonomy (NCBI): domain Eukaryota; kingdom Metazoa; phylum Chordata; class Mammalia; order Primates; family Lorisidae; genus Loris; species Loris lydekkerianus. Next base: position 45,377 of record CAUYPK010151557.1, read on the forward strand.
CCAGGTTCACCAGTCCAGCACCCTCCTGTGGAACCATTCTCAGTGGCCATGTCTCTTCTGGTTACCGGTGAACCCTCGGCAAGCCAGGCTCACCCATCCAGTGCCCTCCTTGGGGTCTGGATCACTTTTTCCAGCTGATGGCCACACACAGAGACCAGGTCCTCTCTGGCTGCACCCTCGGCCATTTCATCCCTCCTTTTCCCCCTTGGAAGTTCTTTTTACATCTTCGCCTTAATCTCATTTATTTTCTACCTCCAGTTTTCGATACAGGCACTGCTCACTCATGGATTTCCCCTTCTTCACCTTTAAGCTGCCTCTTAACTGAACTCAAGCTTCTATGGCTCTATCTTGACCTTAAACCTAAATGTCTCATCTTTTTCTGTAATACTGTTTGACCTAAATACAAACTTGACAGTAGTTTACAGTGGCCTGAACATGGCATGTTTGACCTCTCAATTCTCACAGATCTCAATAATTACTGTCAAAAATTAGGCACATGGTTGGAGATCCCTATATCCAGGCATTTCTCCTGCTCTGAAACATTCCTTCTGTGTTCATCTTGTGAACCCTCTCAGATTCTCCTCACCTAGGTAATACTGGCTTCCCATGACCCACTGGAATCTCCATTGCGTCCCTGCCCCTTCTGCCCTTCCACAGCCCCTCCTGCTCCTCTCCAACCCCACACCCACAATCCCTCCATTCTCTCAGAGAATTATCTCATTCTCCCCACATCCATATCCTTCCCTTTAATAATACCCCATCTCTCCCTCTCTCCCCCACCCCCACCTTCTTCCTACCCTATGTGGTAGAGGAAGAAAAAAGGGCAGACCCAATATAGCCCTGCCCCATACTAGGTCCAGCCATATCTTTGAACGTTCCGTTCCCAGACCCCTTAGTGAGATCTCCTTAACCTGGCTTTTTAAGGTCTTTAAGAAGGTAGAGGAGGGAGGCCTCTAAACAGCGTTTCTGGGCGGCGCTTGTAGCTCAGTGAGTAGGGCGTCAGCCCCATATGCTGAGGGTGGCGGGTTCAAACCCAGCCCCGGCCAAACTGCGACAAAAATAGCCGGAGGTTGTGGCAGGCACCTGTAGTCCCAGCTACTCAGAAGGCTGAGGCAAGAGAATCGCCTAAGCCCAAGAACTGGAGGTTGCTGTGAGCTGTGTGACGCCATGGCACTCTACCAAAGGGCCATAAAGTGAGACTCTGTCTCTATATAAAAACAAAAAACAAACAAAACAAAAAAAAAACAAACAGTGTTTCTCAGAACTTCAAGTATTGATTTTTGCCATTAGACAAAACCTGGCTGCTTCTTGCAACTCTTTTTCAGGGAACTCTGGAAAAATGAAACCTCTCCCAGGACCATGCTTTAAATGCAATAGACCAGGTCACTATGTAAAGCAGTGCCCAAATCTAAACTCTCCCCTCAAACCGTGTCCAGCCTGCAGAAGTCTGCACTGGAAGTCTGACTGCCCAGGTTCTTCTAAGAATCTGGTTTGCAGACATTCCCAGGACCAGGCGGAATCCCCCAACCTGATGGGCCTAGCCGTGGAAGACTGATGGTCCCAGACAATCAGAGTGTCCTCTGGACAATCACGAAAATCTAAACTCCAGGTATTTTTGCTAATGGAAACCAATCTCTTCTCTGATAGACTTAGAGGTTAGGCACAGTGGCTCCCGCCTGTAATCCTAGTTTCCCCCAATTTAACCTGTCTCAACTAGACCTTATAAAGTTCGATCTCTGTTCCCTCAACTCAACTTTTCCCTTATCTGCTTCCTACTATACCTCTCTGGGTCCTTACTTGAATCATGGCCTCCTTGGTTACTGTTTATGGAAGGATCACTAAGTACGATCTTTCTCATTTTCCCTTGTGGACCAGTTCTCTGCTTCATCTCACCACTGCTCATATCCTCGCCTTACTGGACACCAACCAGCTCAGACTGAAAACCCAGGAATGTCCTATAAACATCACTCCCTGCCCCTCCCATTCTCCTTTTTGTAGAGGCAGTCCACTCAGCCCCTCTTCCACAGGAAGCAGCCAAAGAGACACCTCGTCTACTACCCACCTTCTTATAATAGATTAGAAAGACTGGATGACAGAATCAGATTACTGACCCACCCAGGAGATCATGAACATACCAACCCGTCTCTCTGACCCTATATTCCCATCCACCATACTCCACATGTGGAATTCTTTCCCAGTCAGGGATTTCACCTCACCTGCACCCAGGTGGAATAAAAGCCACATTGAGGGTGGTGCCTGTGGCTCAAAGGAGTAGGGCGCTGGCCCCACATAGAGGTGGCGGGTTCAAACCCAGCCCCAGCCAAAAACTGGAGGAAAAAAAAAAAAGCCACATTGACCACACAGAACCAGGACTCCATTTTCCTTTCATTCCACACCTTGGAATCAACAATCTTTCATCTTTGGGTCCAGAACCTCTCAGGGAGGATTGCTTGAGTCAAGGGTTTGACATTGCAGTGACCTGTGATGATGACTTGCAGGGTTGTCTGGCAGGTCCAGAAGAGGGGAGAGTAGGGCCAGCCTCACTCTGTCCCCAGGGCTGAGCTTCGGAGGCCCGCACAGGAACACATGGAGCCAGGAGTCTGTCGCAGCAGGAACTCAACTTTATTTGAGTCAAGCAGCCACTTATATAGAGCGTGGGGAAGGGG
>CAUYPK010151558.1:0-10536 GCA_963574355.1 Loris lydekkerianus
ATCCATGTAAACATGAAAGAGGTAAAGTCTCCATCTTTCTTTAAGGCTGCATAATATTCCATGGTGTACATATACCACAATTTATTAATCCATTCGTGGATCGATGGGCACTTGGGCTTTTTCCATGACTTAGCAATTATATATAGAGCTGCGATAAACATTCTGGTACAAATATCTTAAGATAGTTATTTTAGACACTTCTTTCTAATTTAATTATTTAAAGCAATACATTTCTCTCTGAGATCTGTTTAAGTTATGGCCTACACATTTTGATATATTACTTGTTTCTATCATTGAGTTCAAAACATTTTCTAATTTCCCTTGTGATTTCTTTTCTGACTTAAAAAATATTTAGCAGTGCGTTTTTTCCAGATATTCAGGGATTTTTCTAGATATCATTGTGTAATTGATTTCTAATTTAATTCCACCATGATCAGATAACATGCCACTATAATTTTAATACTTATAAATTTATTGAAGCCTTTTAAATATTGCTCAGCATATTGCTTATATTGGGAAAAGTTTCATGTGCATTTGAAAAAATGCGTATTCTTTGCAAGGGTACAAGTCAAATCTGTCAAGTGTAGAACAGACATGCCTTAACACAATAATCAAGTAAATGAGGTGACAGTGATGTTCATTGGTTTGATGTAAGCATGTCAGATTATATAAAAAAGTCAACACATTGTACCTCACATATGCATAAATGTATTTATGATCTAAAAAAAATGTGAATTATGGTTGAAAAACAAACAAGTAAAAAAAAAAAAGAACGTGTATTCTATAGTTTCAGGGTATAGTGTTCTTTGAATGTCAATTAGAACAAGTGGGTTGATGGTGTTGTTCAAATCTTCCATAACATTACTGATTTTGTGTCTATTTGTTCTACCAATTCCTGAGAATCATATTGAAATCTCAAAATGTGTTTGAAATTTGTGTATTTTTCCCTTTAGTTTTTTAATTATTGCTTCAGATATTTTGAAACTCTGACACTAGGTACACACAGATTTAGCTGGTCTTCACCTTTCTGTATTAATATTTTAATGCCATCTACTTTTTCTGATACTTACAGATCCAACCCAGGTTTTTTATGCATCACTCGTGATGGTATCTTTTTTCAACATTTGACTTTAACCTATGTCTTCATATAATTCTAATTTTTGTAGACAGTATAAAATTGAGTTGTAATTTTTGTTCAGCCTGATAATGTCTGGCTTTTAACTGATGTGTTAAGTGTATTGACATTTAGTGCAACTATTAACATGGTTGAGTTTAATTCTAGCATCTTATTTTTTGTTTTCTCTTTTCTTATATTTTTGTTTTCTTTTTCCTTCTTTTCAGGCTTCCTTTTTTGGAGTTGAATATCCCTTAGGGTTGAATAATTTGGTCACCACTGTTGGCTTGTCAACTTAAAAAAACTATTTTTATGTGGTGACCTAGGATTTACAATAGTATCTTTAATTTATCACAGTCTACTTCAAATAATTCTTTATCATTCTATGTATAATGCAAAGACCTTAGAGCAATGTGCTCTTAGAGGACAATGTGTTGCTATTGTCCTCTCCATTCGTTATGCTGTTATTGTCGTAAAATTTATTTTTATATATGCAACAAAGTTTATGAGATGCTATTATTAATGTTGAGCTATACAGGTAATTATCTTTATTAAAGACAAACAAGATAAAAATATTTTTTGTATATCACATACTTACCCTTTCCAGTGCTCCTCATTTTTTTTTAATGTAGATTTTAGTTTCACTAACGTTTCAGAAGGTGGTTTTACTTTCTTTTAGTCTAAAGAACTTCATTTGTTGTGTCCTGTAGTGCAGGTGTACTGGTAATAAATGTTCTCACATTTGTTTTGTGTGAAAATGTCTTGGTTTCGTACTCATTATTGAATGACATTTTCATTGGATATTGAATTTTGCTTTGAAAGTGTTTTTAGCACCTTATTCCACTCTGGTTTCCATTGTTTTTAGTTATATTTCAAAAATCATTTTTCTTTTTCCTTCCATGGATATGTTATCTTTTTCCATGGCAGAATTCAAAGTTTACTCTTTATTATTGCTTTTCAGCAATTGATTATTGTTTTTCTTGGTTTGGTTTTGTTTATTATTTTCTCTTTCTTGATAGGTTTCTATTTTCAACACATTTGGAACACTTTAGGCCATCATTTACTGAAATATTTTTCGAACCTATCCTCTCTTTTTGCAATTCAAATTTCACAGAGGGTATATTGCTTCTTTCTCACAAGCCGGTGAGATTTTTAGCATTCTTTAAGAATCACCTCACCAGATTCTCTATTCTCTGAAATTAAAATTCATCATTGACTATTGTCCTATATCTGAAGAATTCCTTTATATATTTTATCTAGTTTCCTTATTTTTCATGGTGGGAGTGCTAGTCTTCTATAACTTACTCCTCATAGCTGGAACAGACATCACATTTTATTTTCCTTTTCCTAATGGTGTGCTTTCATGAGCAGAAATATTTCATTTTGATTGGGTCTCATATGTCATTTTGGAAATGTTCTTATTACTCTTTTTTAGTATCCTGTCTATATAACATATTTTTTTCCTACTCAATGATTATGAAGGTATTTTCCTATATTTTTGTTTACAAGCTTTTTACTTTTACCTTTCTATACTATATTTAGGTCTCTACTTCATCTTGAATTAATTTTTTGTTTGGTGTGGTATTGGGTAGTGGTACATTTTTGTCCCTGTGCAGATTTTCAGCATCATTTGTTGGAAACTTTGTTTTTCTTATTGAATTGCCTTTGTGCCATTTTGGAAAAACAATTGCATATATATATATATATATATATATATATATATATATATATATATATGCGTTTATGTGTGTGCTTTTTATTCTATTTTGATGATATACTTGTTTATTCTTAGGCCTATACCACACTCTCTTATTTCCTGTAACTTTGTAGTTAGACTTGAAATCTGGTGGATTGAATCCTTCAAATTTCAGAGTTTTGACTATTTTAGTTTCTTTACTTTTCCATATAAATTTAAAATCAGTTCATCGCTTTATGCAACGAAATCTGATGGGATTTTGATTGTAATCATATCTATAGAGCAATTTGAAATGAATTATAATTTTAATAATTTGAGACATACAATGAATGGGGAGGGTTTTTCTTTTTACTCGTTTTCATTTTTCTTTTTTTTAATTCTTTCATCAATGTGTTGTAACTTTTAACTCTAATAAAGGTCTTGAAGTTTTTTTTTATTGAACTTATTCCTAATAATTACATGATTTTTTAAAAAGCCATGGTACATGGCAATTTAAATTTCCTTTTTCTAATATTTGGAAAAATCTGTTTTATGGCTTATAAGTAGAAATGCAATTGATTTATATATATTGATCTTATATCCTACTCCTTTATAAATTCAATTAATAGTTCTAGGGAGTTTTTTTCTAGGTTATTTTTGTGGATTCCTTGGGATTTTCTGTATATACAGTCATCTATTAATAATGACAGCTTTACTGTTTCCTCTCTGATCTTTAGGATTTCTGCTAATTTTTCTTGCCATCTTTAACTGCTTAGGATCTCCAGTATGATTTTGAACATAAGTGGTGAGAACTGATTTCATTATGTTTTTTTTCTCAAACCTAGTTAAGAAAGCAATGACGATACCATCATTAATGTGATGTTAACTGCAAATGTTTGATAGATGACCTTTATCACATTGAGGAAGTTCCCATCTACATTCATGCGTCACTTAGCAACGGGGATACATTCTGAGAAATGCGTCAGAGGGCAATTTTGTTGTGTGAACATCACAGAATGTACTTAGACAAACCTAGATGGCACAGCCTAATACAGACATAAGCTATGTGGTATAGCCTAGTGCTCTTAGGCCACAAACCTATACAATATGCTACTGTACTGAATACTGCAGGTAATTATGCTAAGTATTTTTGCATTTAAACATAAAAATTTACAATAAAAATACAGAATAAAAGAATTTAAAAAGGTATACACATATAGGATGTTTACTAAGTGGAGCTTGCAGTATTGGAATTTGGTCTGGGTGAGACAGCAAGTGAGTGGTGAGTAAAAGTGAGGACATTACTGTACACCACTGTAGACTTTATAAACACAGTACAGTTAGGCTACACTAAATTTATTAAAAAGTTTCCTTCTTAAATAATAAATTAACAGTAGTTTATCATAATACTTTTACTTTATAAACTTTATTTTTTTTAAACTTTCAGACTCTTTTGTAGTAACACTTAGCATAAAACACAAACATTGTGTACCTATACAAAAATATTTTTAAATCCTTAGTCTATAAGGTTTTTACTATATTTAAATTCATTATTTTTTACTTTTTCAACTTTTTGGTTAAAAACTAAGGCATGAACACAAGCTTAGGCCTATACAGGGCCAGGATCATCAATATCGCCGTTTTCCACCTCCAAATCTTATCTCATTGGAAAAGTAAATAACACACATGGAGTTGTAATATCTTCTATTATAATGTCTTCTTCTAGAATGTCTTCTAAAGAACCTGCCTGAGGTTGTTTTACAGTTAATTTTTTGAACAATTAGGGCCACATTCTAAAATTTCAATAAAAAGTATAGTATGGTAAATATATAAACCAGTAACATAGTCTTTTATTATCAAGTATTGTATACTGTATATTACTGTATGTGCTATACTTTCATAGGACTGGCAAAGCAGTGGGTTTATTTACATCAGCATCACCACAAACATATGAGTAATGTTGTGCAACATCACAACTGCTATGATATCACTAGATAGTAGGAATTTTTCAGCTCCATTATAAGCTTATGGGATCACTGTTGCCCATTGTTGACCAAAACATCATTATGTGGCACATGATTGAATTTACTAGTTTTTTTTTTGTTTTTTTTTTTTACTTTATATTCAGGAGATTTGGAATTGGAATTTTGTAAAATGTTTTTTGGTTTTTTTTCCCTGAAGCTTTTATACATTTTTTTCCTTTGTTTTCCATTAATATGGTGAATTGAGACTGACATTGATCTTACTCAGATTTCCTCAGTATTATTTACAGTCACTTACACATGTATATTTAGTTCCATACAGTTGTATCATGTGTGCATCATGTGTGTTTGGTATCTTGGCTCAATCTTGTAATGGAGTCAAGATGCATAACAGTTTCATCCATAAGGCTATATTCTGTTATAGTCACAGCTGTCTTCTTCCTGCTAGTCCCCTTGTCTCTAACCACCAGCAACCACTAAGATAGTCTTCATTTCAAAAATGTTTTATAAATGGAATAATATGTACATAACCTCATAGGACTGACAAGTTGTATGCAACAATAGTCTGTGCCTTTTTATTGATGAGTATATTACAGCACAATTTGTTGAGACATTCACCTGTTGAAGAACATCTGGTTTGTTTCTAATTGTTGGCTGTTATGAATAGAACTACTTTGAATACTATGTCCTGAATTTTGAGCAGGCATATGTTTTCATTTCTCTGAGTTAAATGCCCAGAAGTGTGATTACTGGGCTGTACAGTAGTTGCATGCTTAGTTTTATAAGAAACTGCCAAACTATTGTCCAGAGTGGCTGTTTCCGGTTGAATGGTGTCCTCCTAAAATTTACATGTTGAAGTCTTCACTCCCAGTACCTCAAAATGTGACCTTATTTGGAGATAGGATCTTACAGAGACATGAAGTCTTTAAATGAAGTCTTTAAGATGGGACCTCATCCAATATGTCTGGTGTGCTTATGGAAAAGGGAAATTTGAACACAGAGACATGCATAGAGAGAAGATGATGTGACAGAGACACAGGGAGATAATGACAGCCCATAAGCTGAAGAGAGAGAGTTATGGATAGATTCTTCCCTCAACACCCCTGAGAAGGAAGTAATCATTCTGACACCTTGATTTTGGACTTATAGCTTCCAGAACTGTGAGATAATACATTTTTGTATTTAAGTTATTTCTGCATTAATACATTTAAGCCACTTAGTTTGTGGCACTTTATTACAGCAGCCTAGCAAACTTAACAGAAGCTGTGCCAGTTTACATTTTCACGAGAAGTATATGAGTGACCTGGTTATGGCACATCCTCACCAGAATTTGGTGTTGTCACTCTATCTTCATTTTTGCCATTCTGATAGTTGTGTAGTGATAGATATCACACTATAATTTTAAGTTGCATTTTGCTGATGGCTAATGATGGTGAATAGCTTTTAATGTGCTTATTTGCCATCTGCATATTCTCTTCAGTGAAATGCTAGTTTATGTCTTCTGCCAATTTTCTCATTCTAATGCTGAGTTTTGAAAGTTCTCTGTGTATTCTAGATATTGGTCCCTTGTCAGATACCTGGTTTTCAAATATGTTCTGCAAATCCATGCCATATATATATATATATATATATATATATATCTCCACCTTGTATATATATTTTATTGTTGGGGATTCATTGAGGGTACACTGATTGTCTTTGTTAGGTAAAGTCCTGAAGACCCTCACCCCCCCCTTCCCTTTCTCTGCTTTCTCTGCTTTCCCCTACCCACCGTGTACTAGGTCCTTAATTGTCCTTATATCAGAATTGGGCACATAGGATTCTTGCTTCTGCCATTCTTGTGATGCTTTACTAAGAAGAATGTGCTCCATTTCCATCCAGGTTAATACAAACGATATAAAGTCTCCATCTTTTTTAATGGCTAGATAGTATTCCATGGTATACATATGCCACAGCTTGTTAATCCATTCCTGGGTTAGTGGGCATTTAGTGATTGTAAATTGAGCTGTGATAAGGAGTCTAGTGCAAGTGTCCTTATGGTAAAAGAATTTTTTTTCTTCTGGGTAGATGCCCAGTAACAGGATTGCAGGATCAAATGGAAGGTCTAGTTTGAATTCTTTGAGGGTTCTCCATACTTCCTTCCAAAAAGGTTGTATCAGTTTGCAGTCCCACCAGCAGTGTACGTGCCTTATATTTCATCCTCTTCACCTGAACTATTTGCAAAACAGTAGTTCTAAATTTTGATGATGTTTATTTAGCTTATTGATTTATTATTTCATGGGTAATGCTTTTGGTATTACATCTAAGAATTCATTCCTTGGCTTTAGGTCTTGAAGTTATCGTTGTATCTTATGATTATTTCCCCCAATTTTTATAGTTTTATTTTTTACATTTAAGTTAATGTTTGAGTTAATTTTTGTACAAGGTATGAGGTGTAAGTTTTCATTTGAGGTTTGGGGTGTGTGTGTGTATTTCCAGTTGCTTCAATGCTATTTGCTAGGACTATCCTTGCTTCATTGAATTGCTTTTGCATCTCTATCAAAAAAAATCAGCTGAGCATATTTGTGTGGATATATTTCTGAGTTTTTTATTTTGTTCCATTAACCTAGAGCCCTGCCCCAAGCAAATCCTATGGTATGCTATTATATCTATAGGAGACATAATTTAGACTCAGATATTCAAAAAGGTTAAAGTAAAAGGATTTACAATAATATACCTACCAACAGCAATCATAAAAGAGCCAGAGTGCTGATATAGCACCAGAATTTAAATAGACTTCACAACAAAAAACGTCTCTAGAAATAAAGAGGAATGTTTTGTAACAATAAAATGGCCAATTCATAAGACAGATGTAACAATTATAAATGTATATGTATCTGAAAAAACAGCCCCAAAATAGACAGAAGAAAAAAATAGAATTGAAGAAAATAGACAATTCACCAATAATGGTGGAAGACTTCAATAATGACTAGACCAATTAGACCAAAGAGACATACATCTATGAAAAATTCTACTCTAAAACAGCAGATGCCTATTTTTCTCCAGTGCACATGAAACATTCTCCAGAATAGATCATGTACCAGCCTTCTTAACTGCATATAAAACACGCCTCTATAAATTTAAAATGACTGAAACCATACAAAATGTAATCAATGACCAAAATAAAATGAAATTAAAAATCTGTAACGGAATTAAGTTTGGTAAATTTACACATCTGTACTTCTAGAAGGTCTACCAAATAGACTTCATAACCAAAAGATTTTGGAGCTACCAGCCTTCTCTCTCTCTCTCTTTTTCTTTTTTTAGAGACAGAGTCTCACTTTGTTGCTCTCGGTAGAGTGCTGTGACGTTACAGCTCACAGCAACCTCCAGCTCTTGAGCTTAGGCGATTCTCTTGCCTCAGCCTCCCAAGTAGCTGGGACTACAGGCTACCAGCCTTCTCTTAATTGATTACAATTATGATTTGAATTGTTTTCAACAATGCCTTAGACTTGAAATTCCCCACTCACTTTTCAAAATAAAACCAAGTCCCCTTAGTCTGAGCTGTTGAGCTTTGCTCTTATGTCATGCCTTTTACCATGGGCAGTTTCTGTGCTAACTGCAAGGGAGCAGGCAGGGGAGGTATCCTCAATGAGTGACACCCCTGTTCTAAGAACAAAGCTCTGGGTACAGAGGTAGCTCCTGGTCTTCTATGCTTGGTCCTCTATGTGTGCAATCTCTACTTTTCTAGAGACCTGAGTCAGGTGTGTTTGAGGCAGATTATACTATGTCTGCTATGCCCGGAGTCAATCTTCCACCTTATGAGTGAGTAGGCATTGGATTGGGAAAGGAAGACTGGTCCACACGTCACTGCCTAGAATAAAACTTCTGCAATATGGAACTTGGGCTGGTGGGCTGGCTTACCCAGGATAAAACTATAACTCTAGAGTAGGAGACTAGATGGAGAGAGAACTCACCTTCTTAACAGCATATAGCTGTAGTAGAATTTCCATTGCAGTGAGCTAGTATGGTGGGAGTAGAAACATGGTAAGGCTCAAATGCCACAAACTCTTATTGTTCTTACAGAGATGTAGATGGTTTCCTTGATTAAATGTTTTTCCATTTCCTTTAGACTCTCAGAACAATTTCCAGATACTTTAAATATTTTCTGAAAAATAGTTTCCAGCAGCTAATAGGTTGTTTTGTTGGGGAAGAATGTTCATCATGCTCTCAAAATACCATTCTAGAAGTTCATCTAAAGTTGATTACTTTCTGTATGAATATACCAAATATTCACTTGACCCAGAACTATTTACTGAGCAAACAATTCTTTTTCCAAAGTACTATAGTGTCTTCTTGCCATAAATCAGTTGACAATACATATGTGGGTTTGATTCCGGACTCTAGATTTTGTTTTAGTAGTTTGTTTACCCTTTGGCCAATACTATACCCTCTTAATCATTATCTTTTTATAATAGAGATTCTTACTTGGTACTGAATTCCTTCTGTTTGATCCTCTTCTATAAAATACCTAGTATTCCTGGACTTTTCCATTTCCTTATATATTTTAGGTTCACCTAGCAAATTCTCCAAAAATATACTTGAATTTTCACTGGGATTGTATTGAATCTGTATTAAGGGAGATTTTCCATCTATCTTTTTGGCACTGTAGCAATATTTAGTCTTTTGATATGTATTGTAGTCTCTCCTTCCATTTACTTATGTCTTTAATTTTTCTCATAATGTGATAATTCTCAGTGTAAAGCTCTTTCACATATCATCAAATCTATCTCTAGGGATTTGACTTATTATGCGGTTGTTAATTCCTGTATCAGTCATGGTTCCACCATATAAATGGAACCAGTTGTATGTTTGTGTGTGTGCACACACACGCACACACACACACACACACACACATATAAATATATGTATGTATATGCGTATATACTTTGCTGGAAGTAAAATCAATTACTCTCCAGAAGTGTATGAATTGCTGGTAAAATGGATGTGCATAACATGTTTAGGTACACTTGACCAGCAATGGTACCGTCAATTCGACTTTGAAAAGTAATACATGGATTACATCTCTTAAAATGTGTATATATTTCCAGCAGCCTTTGTACACACACACACACACACACACACACACACACATATGTATATATACTCTCTATATTTCTATTTATGCATATATCATCTATCTATCTGTATCTATCATCTATTGAGAGAGTTTGGCTTATGTGAATATAGAGGGTTAGCAAGTCTGAAAACCATAGAGCAGGCTGATAGGCTAAAACTCTTGAGCACCAGCTAAATTTGCAGACCATATGCAGAATATCTTCCTACAGGAAACCTCTCTTTTGCTCTTAATGCCTTTTAACTGACTCAGTTAGCCCACTCATGTTATCTAGGATATGGATCCATGTGTCTAAGATATTCTGCTTTACTTAAAGCCAGCTGATTATAGGTGTTAATCACATCTGCAAAATACACTCACAGCAACACTTAGATCTGTGTTTGATTGAATAATTGGAAGCTATAGCTTAGTTGTGGTGGACAAATAGAAATGACCATCACAATGTCATTAAATTTTTTTATTTATCATCAGAAAAATGCAAATCAAAACTACTTTGAGATATCATCTTACTCCAGTAAGATTAGCCCATATCACAAAATCCCAAGACCAGAGATGTTGGCGTGGATGTGGAGAAAAGGGAACACTTCTACACTGCTGGTGGGAATGCAAACTAATACGTTCCTTTTGGAAAGATGTTTGGAGAACACTT
>CAUYPK010151559.1:0-25186 GCA_963574355.1 Loris lydekkerianus
AGAATATGTTCCAGCTCCATCCATGTAAACATGAAAGAGGTAAAGTCTCCATCTTTCTTTAAGGCTGCATAATATTCCATGATATACATGTACCACAATTTGCTAGTCCATTCGTGGGTCGATGGGCACTTGGGCTTCTTCCATGACTTAGCAATAATGAATTGGGCTGCAATAAACATACTGGTACAGATGTCTTTGTTATGATGTGATTTTTGGTCTTCTGGGTATATATCTAGGAGAGGAATTATAGGATTGAATGACAGATCTATTTTTCTTAACTGACTATGGCAAAATATCTTTCTCACCGATGAAATTATGAAAAGAGACATCAAAATGATATTCTTCATGATTTAGATGTATTCAGATTAGCAAAGTCGACTCACAAATTTCATATTCATGCCCAAACGGTACTCTCAAAAGTCACAGGGCCAGGTCCCATTCTGAGTCATGCTCTGTTTAGACTTGATCAAAGATACTCATCTCTTCCCCTATTTCCTCCCTTGGATGTGGTACTTACCATAAGACCGGCCAGGGATGTGACAAGGCATGTGAACAGACAGCTGGCTCAGAGAAACTTCCTGGACTTCATTTCCCACCTGCTTCAACAGAAAGTGGGGCACTGCTCTGAGAAGCTTTTCCATGTTACTCATATTCCCCCAAATGGGCACAATGGCATTTTTTTGGCAAAATTACATGTGACCTGAATCTTCATCTTTCCTTCTCTATAGATGAGCTTCCCCTATGGTTAAAAAGCAAATGGAGCCCTACAGAAGTGGATGGCCTCACCTCCCAGCCCACGTCATTTCATCTCCTTCTGGGGGCTTCCCAGAAAAGAGCTCCTTCCATCCTGCTGCTGGAGATTGATGCTTTCACTTGACTTTCAGCCTCTGCAGGGACAGGGCTTTAGCAGCAGCACCACCTCTCACCTATGCAATGGATCTTTCCCTCTAAACATAAATATATAGACCTCTCCTACAGCAACAACTTCAGCCACTCCCTTGAGGTTGCCTTTCTTATCATCTCTACCGCACTGCCCATCAATAACCTTTCTAGTTTCCTGGAAGCCCCCTTGAATCCCACAACAGTGTAGCTTCCATTTGCTTCTAAAACTGGGTTTTCTCCAGGTCAGTAATGACCTTGACTTTCTATATCCATAGAACTCTTTACCTTCTTCCTTTCATCTGCTTTCTCTATGGGATTTGGCAATTTACCTTTCTCTCCTACTTCTCCCTCTGTATCTCTGGCTGCCTGCCTCAGCTCCCCTCTGCTGCCTCTACTTCCACCCAGCTCATGCATAGGCTCTCCACCCTCTGCATGTTAGATCCTCACTTCATTCTCCATGTCCTTCTCTCACTCCGCAACCAGGCTCTCTTCTGTGGGGTCAATAAGATGGCAACACCCATCCCACACCAGTTACCACCATGTCTATATGTTAGAGTGTCACCGCCGTGTCCTTCTCTCACTCTGCTACCAGGCCCTGCTGCCCTGGGGTCCATATAATGGCAACACCCGTCCCACACCAGTCACCACCATGTCTATTACTACAACTGAAATCGTTTTCACACAGCACACAAATTCCATTTCACTTTATAGCTTAAAATGTGGATAATTCTGGGAGAAGTAAAATGCCACAAAATCTTTTCCTAACAGATCATTTTGATGAAAGAAGGGAAAAATAGAGTCAAGTCAAATCATCTCTATTGCTCAATTTTGTATTTATCACAAGTGGGATGATAACAGTTGTCCTTCTTTCATCAGCCATCAGGGAGATGAAAGAATTCAAGAAAGAAAATTGTAGTGATATCATTAACTGGCATAAACACACCTGGGTAAGTCTTTCTATCTCAATTTTCTTACACTTTTTTCCTGAGGCATAGTACAACCATTTTGATTAGAATACCTCTCAAAGTTTGTCCCATCATCTGTCTTTGAACACCTGGCAAGTCATCCCTGCCTGACCCTGGATTCACTAGAAAACTGTCTTGGGAGGGATGAGAAAGAATATATGAAACCATAGAAGAGGCAGAAAAATGGAAATTCCTAGTATAAATATGGACTCAAAAGCTGTTTTATAGCCAGCAGGAATACTGGAGTAGAAATTATTAACACAAGGAAGATATCTGTTCCCTAGCATCACTCACTGTTCTGCCTAGAATCAAATATCCAATACGAAGCAAATTGTGTGTTGGCCGTGGACGCTGCAGACCTTCTCAGAATCTGGGAAAGGAAATAACATGCTTAGGTAAAAATTAGGAAGCTGGGCTGTCATCAAGTTACTTTCTTATTCAAGAACCTAAAATGACAATTTCACACTCACCAACAAACTCAAGGATATGTCTGGTTTCTTCTTTCTGCCCTTGACGTTAGATGTATCTGTGTGACTTCCTTTAGCAATGAAATGTGAGCACAAGTAAAACATGGCACTTTCAGGTGGAAACCTAAAATTCCTTTATAGAATTTATTCTCTCCCTTTACCTGCCTTTGGCCACGGCCCGTCAGCAACTCCACAGAAGGGTGGTCCTCACCATGGTTCCTGGGGATGTAGGGATAATGTAGAGAAACACTCCCAACCTGCGAAGATTAAGGAATGTTAGCAAATCAAGCTCTTTTTTAACACAATGTATCTGGTCTAAACCTCGCTCCCTAAATCCTGCCTTTCACTAGCTCTTGTATCCTTATCTTTCAACATGCCCCAACATGAACAGTCTAAGGAAGGGAAGTGTATTCATTTTCTGTTGCTGTGTAACAAATTACCACAAACTTGACAGCTTAGAACAACACCATTTATTATCTCAGTTTCCATGGGTCAGGAGTCCAAACATGCCAGGTCCTGTGCTCAGGGGCTCTAAAGGTGTCAGCTGAGGCTGTGGGTCTATCTGAGGATTGGTGTCCCTTCCAAGCTTATTCAGCATGAACAAACTTTGTTTTCTCGTGGGTGTAAGACTGAAGCCCTCAGCTCCTAGAGGCCGCCTTTCCCTCTGGGTAGTTCACAAAGTGACTGTGATTTCTTTCAAGACAGCAGGAGATTTTCTTTCTCCTTAAAGTCTCACCTACTTAGGCCAGACCTACTCAGAACAATCTCCCCTTGACTGACTCTGAGTTAGCTAATTAGGGACCCTAATTAGGTCAGTTAACCTTTGTGTATGATGTAACATAATCACAGTAGTGATGTCCCATCCTGTCACGGGTCCTGGATACACTCAAGGGGAGCTCATGGGAGTGAGTCACTGGGCCATCTTGGAATCCGCCTGCTGAAGGCCACCTTGCCTTCTCTCATCTGTACACCAATATGAGCTCCCTTGGAAGTTTTGCTGCCACAACACCCCTTACCTGCAAAGCCTCTTCTATCCTCTAAGACAGTCCACGTTTTTCTATCCTTTAGCTTTGAGATAAGCCCCTTCCTCTCTAAAGCCTCCCCCTAGGACTGCCAAACACAGGCGAGGACACTCAGAACCCTCGCCTCCTCTTCCCTTGTAGTCCTGATCACTGTGTAGTGCCTGTGTGACTCTGAGGCCCTTAGTCACCTATCTAACATGTGAAGGGTGATAGAAGAAAAGTTAAAGCTGAGGCACCAAAGCTGAGTATGTAGGACCCCTCCAATGTGAGCACACGATGCAGATTTCCAAAGGAAAAACAGATCAGGCTTCCAGAGTCAACAACCTTCTTTCCCATAAGAAAGATGTAAGAGTTAAGAGAGTTACAACTGTGGGGGAATGTCACGGGAGCAGCTGTTCCGCAGCCTCAAACCTTTCCTCCTGGTGATGGGGGGAGGACGCGACACATTAACCCCCAGCCCAGTGAGAGGGCCACAGTGAACGGCCTGTGACTCTCATGATTGCTTCTACAGCTGGAAACAGAGGTCTGCCCCAAACCCACACTTGAGAAAGCTGAAATAGCCTGTGTGCAGACGCAACCTCCTTGAGTGATAAATCCCAGGGACCAGATGTCACTTGTCCTCAAGAGAAGCAGCCTGGGGTTATTTTTTAAAAGAATGATGACCCAGAGAGGGCTTGTCATGAGGGATAAGGGGTGCCAGCCTGAGAGGCTGGTGGAGGGAGTGGAGTTAAAGCAGGTACCAGGAGGAGCAATTCAAGACATATATAGCCCCACATAGAAAGAAGGGCAGGTGGGTGTCTGGTAGGCCATCTTTGCACAACCTTGAACTTTTCCCACAGGAAAAAGGGTCATCTTTTTTCATCTGCTACAGTTTCCAGCCCAGAGAAAGCAAAGCCAGCTTACTCCAGTATGAGTCACAAAAGAACTTTCCTGTTTCTCTTACTTCTTTCTACAGCCTTATCTGACAGCTGCAAGCAGAGAGGAGGAGTGCAGGGGGAGGGAGAAGCCGCCCATGGAGGATTCACCTCTGCAGAAGACTGAAAGGCTGATTTGCATGGGCACCCTAACTTCTGCTGGGTTTTGTGTTTTGTCCTTAAATTGCCCATGGGACTATGATCACCCGACAACAACCAAAAAAGCCTTAAAACTGAGTTTTATCTAGTGGTAGGGAAAAAATCTCCTCATTGCGCAAGTTTGATGGGGAAAGTGTGGGTAAAAATAAAGTTGGTTTTAGGATTCTGTTCCTTGAGTCCTGTTCATTCTTCTAATAGGTTTTTATCTAACACATGTGTTTCTTCATGTGGCTGTGAGCTCTTCTGGGGGAGGTACCAGTAGACACCAAGGAAGTCTTCAAGAAACACTGGTTCATTTTAAAGTTCAAGGTCATGAATGAATATCAACTTATCAACTTCATTGAAAACTAAAATATGGTATTTCTTGTCTTTTCTGAGAAAAAAGTACAACAGATTTCATCTATGCCACGCGCGCACACACACACACACACACACATAACCCTCTCCTCTGATCTTGAACAGAGGCAGCACAGTTCCTAACACTCTGTGTACAGAGCTGGGCTTTGTTTTGTTTCTTTTTTTCTCAGGTAGACAACCTCTCAATCTCCACTTAAAGGTTACATTGTTACCAGTTACTCAACTCTGATAAGGGGTCTAAAGAAGAAATCCTGGGGCCAGAGAGATTAAAGGGGAATTCAAAGTGTGGACCAGAGATTTTATGCAAACGTGCTGTGACTCAGAGTGTGAGGGGGCAAACTGGTGGAGAAATCTCAAAATTTTTTCTGATGTATGAATAGTGAACAAAGAAATGAAAATGGGTGTCTCTAATATCCACAGGGGTGTTAAAGTCAGTGCATCAGCTAAAAAGGAAGCCCCATACCTACAACGGACTTGATTGAAGAAATAAAGAATAGGCTACTTCATCAGTCTCAAGCAAATAATTTAAGGAAAAAGTCAATAAGT
Source organism: Loris lydekkerianus (assembly GCA_963574355.1). NCBI lineage: Eukaryota > Metazoa > Chordata > Mammalia > Primates > Lorisidae > Loris > Loris lydekkerianus. The sequence goes on from CAUYPK010151559.1 coordinate 5,313, forward strand.
ATTTCAAAAATATCACAAATGAAACACACACACAAAGCCAAGGTCATGTACTTGGGGTGGGGGGCGGATTTATATAGCTATAAACTCATATGACCTCTCCTGGAAAAACAGAAATCATCAACTAGCCAAAGTAGACATTGCTTCTAAAATGTCAGTTTGTATTTCCAATTATGAACACAGCCAAGCCCTCTGTTCTACTCCTGTACCTTGTGTACACTTTTTTGGTGTTTGATGTCAGTAAATCCCAACCACTTCAGATCACACTGCCATGCCACGGTGACTGGGAAAATGCCAGGAAGGCTATGTTGAATATTGGGATGAAAATGTGTCAAATGGTCTATGAAGCTAGTATATGATGCCCCATGACCATATCAATGTACACAGCTATGATTTAATAAAAAAAAAAAAAAAGAAAGAAAGAAAAAAAAAAAGATATGCTGTTTCGTGTCATCTTGCCTAACCCTCCAGGCATTCAACAGAAACAACAGGGGTCATCTCCATATCATAGGTAAACAACTGAAGGGTTGAAGATGATTGTTAACCACCTGAGATCTTCTGGTTAATGCACGGGAGAGCTACAATCAAACCTAACAGAGTTCATTCCTGAGGCAAAGCTATTTGGTGCTCATGAAATAATCCAGAGTTTTCCTACATTTCCTGGAAAATTTGAATATGGGAGAAGGTGAGTATATTCACTTCCAACCAGGCACTGAACTATGAGGGGTTTTCATGTGTAAGAAATAAAATTTGATATGCCAATCTGCTGAGATCTCAGTATTTATCTGCTGCGGGGGTTAGTATTTACTCACCCTGACTTGGACAACCACTGCCAAACAAAGTACTTAAGGATATAAAATATTTTGTACTTAATTATCATCATAAAACTTAAAAATTAAATAACCATATACTCTTAAAAAATTAACTCTGTACCATAGACAAGCACATGCTACTTCTTTTAATTCTGTAACTTTGGGGTAGTATTAGAGTTAATATCATGTATCTTATTTTTACCCAAAAGAAAGCTCAGGGTGGTTGAATCACTTTCTAAGGTGAGCAGATTCAATTAATGGCAGAAATGTGATTTAAGCTCTAAGAAATGAGAAATAATGCTGGAAAATTCTGGAATCTCTGACTGACTCCCAACTGAGCCATGTGCCTATAAAGTGAAACTGGCTCCTCGGAAATGTCCCCCTCCCCCCTTCCTTTTTTCCACCACAAGAAATGTGAGGACTAAGTGAGTTAACATATGCTGTCTGTTGTCTAGCAAATTGTCCGGCTCTGTGAAGATAGACAACCCATGATAGGTCTTCCTCTCATTCCTTGACTTTTTTTTTTCTGTAAAAGAACTTTAATTCTATCTTGATTTTCCACTAACAATAAGCACAGTTCCTTCTCTATCTCAGGTATTTAGGCTTATTCATTTTCTACACAGCAATAGTTCCCACTTACATTATTTGACTTTCTTCTTTTAGGTCATAAAATCAGGGACTAAGCTAAGAATAGAATAGAATCACACTATCAAGATTTGAATTCTAATGAGCTACTATATTAAGACATTCCTTTGTGCACATCGTCTTCTGAAAACAATGAAGGTACCTTCTGCGTGAAAACGCACAGATATATAAGCAGAATTTTAAGGCGTCCTTGTGTGATTATTGTTATTCTTTCACGCCCCTTCATCACCACAAGACTTCGTCTGGACCCTGAAGAGAACAGGCGTGGAACAGACATGAGCCCTGCCCATATCGCAAAGCCAAGCCCCATTTAAGTGCCCTCATCTTGAAGCAAAATTTGCCTGGATGAGCACAGCCAAGAACCACATGTGGGTAAGCAAGAATAGATGGTTATTTTAAGCTGATGAGTTTTCAGTGATTTTTTTTTAACCCAACAATAGTTGACTTCATATCTCTCTCTCTCTCTCTATCACTCTCTCTCTCTCTCTCTATCTCACTCTCTCTCACACACACACATACACATCACTGTCCTGGCACAACTTAATAGTGAATAGCCTTAAATACTAATTAGGGAAAAAAGCTACAATACTAATGGGGCAGGGGATGCTAGATTCAGGACCTTCAACATGATCTAAAATGCAATAGATTTGGGAGATTTTATCTCAGGATTATTTCAGTTTTAAACTACACAAAGCCTAAAAAAATCTGCTTTAACCAATATTGGGACACAAAACAGAACAGATCAGAAGCATCCCTAGTTCCCAAAAGAACCCAATCAATGGCTCAGAAACGCCAATCAAATTCATCTTACAGCTCTGCTTCCTCTGGTTGCACCTAATCCTCAGATCTAATAATTTAGAGTTTCAGAGCTCTTGCTCCTAGAATGCAGCAGTTTTAAGTCTCACAAATCTGAATCCCCAACTACAGCAGAGAAATGAGAGTCTTATTTCAGTATTTCCAACAAACATCTAAGATTAGATGTGATTAGATAGGCTGCGTTGCATGCCTAGGTCTAGAACTTTCAACTGTGACCAACGAGTAAGATTGCTAATTGGCTTAATCCTAAAGCTAAATCTTGAAGCCTCACATATGGTGAACCATGCTTAAACGACTTGGGCAGAAAACAGGAGGTGTCTATTCCAATGCACCTCTTATCCTTATCACTTAAACTCTCTATGATACGAAAACAAAAATAAACCCTCAGAATTTATGGCTGTCTTCCGCCAAAAAGTGGCTTTAGAAGGAAAGAGGAATTGATTGAGATCACTGTTGGTTTGCACAGGGCCAAGCATTTTCGAGTTTGAACAAGATTTACAGCACTTTGCGAATACTTCAATGTAATTGTAGACCACACAGTAGAATTGTCAGGGAATCCAGGCTGTTATTTTGACCATTATTCCCATTTGAAAAGATAAAATAGCCATGCCACCCCAGAGACTGAGAAGCTAACACCGAATTGTTTTCGGGGATGATTTACACGTGGGTACCAGTCAGCTTAACAAGGGGACGCTGCTGCCCACTGAAGTCCTGCCGAGAGCTGAGTGTGCTCTCCCCGGGGGCGCTGAGGGAGCTTCAGAAACATCAAAACCAAGCAAGAAGCACATGGAATCAACTGCCTTAGAATAATTTTTTCTAAAAATTGAAAAACAAAGTGAGATTTATATATTATTTATTAAATGTTATACACAGGAAATTTTAAAAACCACCAGTAGCGATAATGGACGGGTACGTAGTGACCCTCTACAATATGCTGGATTGGGTCCATCACTGATCTCTGCATCATTAAATCCTCATAACACGTGCATGATTGCTTTCATTTTCCAAAAGTGACTCGTCAAGCATGTGGCCGGGAAGTGGAAGAAACAAGACGGAAGGTTGTTGTTTCACACCAGTCTGAACGTCCCCATACATTATTCTATTGCCAAGGAGACACAGAATTTTACCACTGAATAAAGTAGCAAATGATGTGAAGAGAATTTAATTTTGAAAAGCTCCTGAATGATGCATTTTTTCTTTTTTCCTGAATTCTAGAAACAGAGATGGGTGTGGGTTGAGGCGATGAAAGGAGAGTCACGATCAGAGGCCATCTTAAGGACTAGAGAGAATCAATTTCTCCAAATTCCTTAATATGCTTATTAAAAAGTCATTCTCTTGGGTTTGTGTTTAACATGGTGGTGCCCTGTGCATTATTGCATAATATTTATGTGTTGAATAATAGTAATATTTAACATATGCTAAACTATTCACTAGAATCCCATTTTTCGTTGCCATACACCCAAGATGGTACTAGCTAGATTCTTAGAAATAATTTAAAGGACTTCTAAATTTTTTTATAAAATCTAAACTTTAATGAGTTTATAAGTTATTTGAAATAATTAAGAAACTAAAAGTACTTTTATCAATCTTTGCTAAACATAGCTATTTTGTTGTTGAAATCTAAAAATAACATATATATTTATATTTTAAGTATATAAATATTAAATATATAAATACTAAAAACCTTTGATTCACTGTAAGATTATAGCCTAAATGGATTCTACTAAAAAAATTTAGCTATTATTTTATATACTTGCACATTTCAACTAGATAAAATTCAATATTGGAGTGCCACGTATTTATTTATCTTATCTACTGATCAAAATATCCAAAGTGCATTGAGCCCACTCCATGGAAATCTATGAGTGTATATTATTGTTAATCATTTTCATTATTGTAGGTTTTTTTTTTTTTTCCATTAGTTTGTATTTCACGTAGTGATTAACAGACAAATATGTGTTGGCAACATTCAATTTTGCAGTGCGGATGATTTTTTTTAATATCTTACCACCTCCTCTTTCTCTCCTTTACTTTTATGAGAATAATTTGGGGTCCTGTTTTTTTCTCTTGGCTTCAAATTCAATCATTTTGTTGTTGATAATCTCAGCATTTTATACACTGCTTCCAGAGGAAGATCTTTGATACAAATGCACAACAGACTTCTTAACGTAATTCTGATGGACAGACTCTGGGCTATTTTTTTTTTTCCCCAAAAAAAGCTGAGTTCTTGTCTTACCCATGAAATTGCCTTGCCTAAGCATCTTATTAGGCTCGAAGTCTTAATACCCTTTTTCCTGCTGAGAAATGAAGAGGATATAGGTCCCTGGATAAACTTATCTGCTGGGAATGGAACATAGAAATGTATTCTTCTAACTGGCCTCATAACACTTGGCGGGGCTCTGCACAAATGCATCTGAAGACATTTATCTGACTCCAAAGCTGAGATCTTCATGAAAGCAGGTTAGCTCTCCTAGATTCAAATGACTAGGTTTATATCTTTTCACCTAAGAGTGACTTTTGCATATTAAACCAGATCTGTGGGTTCAAAGAGAAGTGGACTTAAAATACCTTAGATTTACTATGAATGGCAAAAGGGTGAGTAGTACAGAGAGAGAGAAAAGGCTATACAACACGTCCTGCTGTAAAAAAAAGCCTACCTTGGATTTGCTGATTGAGAAGAAATAAAACAGTACCTTGCAAATAACCCATGCTGATGGGTGTCTTCTGCTAGAATGGAGATCAGTGTGTTTACTCCCTTTCTGTCTGATGTCAGCATCTTAGCACTCAGGGTGAACTCTACTACAGCAAACTGTCTAAATAAGTTATTTCTAGTTGATAACGAATGCTTCTCAAACATGTTATTATTGAAAATAACAGGTTGCACATGTGTGACTGTACTGTACCCAATTCATGTTCCTCCTCTGTAAGAATTGAAGTTTCTTGTCATTAGAGCTGAATTGAGTGTCAACACGATGCTAAGTTTGAACATCCAGAATCCAGACCAAAGGCAAAAAGTTATGTTGAAAGATTATAATAACAAATGCTATTGAACTGCGGTTTACAATCTGCCAAGAATTTTCAGAGTACGCTTTTTGGAATGTCCCCTTGCTCTCTAAGAAAAATAACACAAGTATTTTTTTTTTTTTTTTTTTTTTTTTTCCATTTCAGCAAAGAGTGGATGGAGGGATGGGACATTTAAGTGACTTGCTCAAATCACAAACCCAAACATTAACAGCACTGTGGCTCGAATCCTGGACAGCAGACTCCAAATCTAATCTTCCCATACTCTAAAAGTTAAGTACAATTATCTGGATATTACTTGTCTACTTTATAACAGAAAAGGAATAATAAAGCTCCATGATAGTATAGTAGTAATTAAAAAGCAGCATGAAAACATTTTCTGTGTTATTGGGTCACACAGTAGATACCAAGTGGCATAGATTTAAGAAAATCTCTGTCCTGCTTAAAACCACATTACCGGGCATATGTTTAAGAATCAAACTATTTTGAAAACCTCTTTCTTCCATGTTTTTCCATTTTCTTTTTGTCTCTAAACAGTATATTAGGTAATCATTAGAACTAAGCATGTGACTAGATTCTCATGGGAACGCAGATCCATGTAAAAGAATATAAAACCCCTTCCCACCTTCCCTGTGCCCCCTCCTTCCTTCTTTCCTTCCACAGTTAGTTGTTGACACCCAGCACTATTAGGGTCAGTATAACATGAATCCTTTACTCTTGATCCCTTTCTAGATTTCTTTGCTGTGATGAATAATTATGGACTATGAAAGATTTAAAGTCTATTCACGGTGCTAACCTGTACCTAATGCTACTATGTATTATCAACACTGGTGTTAAAATAAATTTAGAGTCATTTGTTTTAAGTGACTTCCAGTGGATCACTTAACTCAACTGTTGACAAATATAGTCGAGCTAATGTATAGTCGCTGCAGCTTCTTCCTGCACAATTACCTAAAAGGCCTTGATATCAATCTTCTTTACTGTGTCATTTGTCAAGCAAAAAGTAGTCAAGGAATCTAAGAAATTCTGCTGCTCCCAACAAATAGCAAAACAGCTGCAAACCTTCTAAAGCTGTTCTTCAGGCCTGGGACAGCTATGTCCTCTTGAATTGCAGAATGAGATCAGCACAAGGTAACAGATGAAGGCCCAGAGGAGTGAACGGCCTGGGCCCCCAGAGAAGCTCATTTTGCAGGAAGCTTTGTGCCTTGTGTCTATGCATTCTATGCCCATTAAGGGAAAGCAATTTGGACACTCTATCTCTTATTAAATAGCAAAACAAAGATAAAATGCATGGTGGAGTTTTGTGAAAGTCGTGCTGCAATCCATCTAGACCACCGTTATCTGGAGAGCTTCACAAAATATTAATATCTAGAACCTACCTGAGGATATTTTTTAGCCTGTCAATTTTGATTGCACTCTGATCATTCATCTATTTAACAAATAAGCCAGCTGGGTTCTTATGCAGTAGGCTGGAGGGCTGTCTTTTGAAAACCCGAGGTCTAGGTGACCCAGTAAATAGCCCCTGGAAAAGTATAGAGACACCCCGCTCAGGCGATTTGGCGTCATTGCTCATAATAGGAATTCAATACTTCAGTCTCTGAATTGGCCATTTGCTCAAACTGCTCCAATTGTAAAATATCTGTAAAACCTAGGATGTTTGAAAATTGTAGCATCCATTCCAGTTTCTATATATTTAAACCTTAAATTGTTTTAAGCATTCACCCTCAAATACCTTCTGATTCAAGCTTCATTAGGATTTTTAGCTTATGCTGTGGCTACTGTGATCAGCTTCATTCTTCCATGTCTGAATTAGCTTCAATAAGAGGCTACATATCATTGTGAGATGAGAAAATATGAATCAATGCAGAGGGAAAATGATTTTCTCTTCCCTTCAATGTGTATAATGTGCTTTTAGTATGCACGAGAGCCTGATGAATAAATTAAAAGACAATTTCCAAATTGTATATTGATCTTTACACAACATAAAATAAAGCTGTGTATCTGATGGAGGCCATCATACAGGGGGCATAAATCTTACATTAAAAAGTGAAAATAAATAAATTGAAATAAAATTTTAAAACATGGCACTTGCTTATAAAAATATATCAGTGTCCATTTCCTATGATGCATTTGGACATAAAATAGACTACATTATTTATGCAATTTTAAAATAATTAGTAGCAGAGCAAACATAAAGTTCTTTTAATGTTTTATTCATTTCTCTAACTTAGCCTGGCATCCAATCTAAGAAATGACTATTGTGAGAGCATGCAATACCTCACGTACCATATTTCTGTTGAAAAACTAATTTAATTGCCATTGACAATGATTGCCAGGTTCATGACAGGTTTTTCTGTTTAGTTTTATCATTAGAACCATTCCCCGAGTGAAGTCACTCCCTGGTGAAGCCATGCCCATAATTGAGAGATTTGTAAAACATTTAGGACTGGCTGGGCACTGTGGCTCACTCCTGTAATCCTAACACTCTGGGAGGCTGAGACAGGCAGATTGCCTGAGATCAGGAGTCCAAAACCAGCCAAAATAAGAGTGAAACTCTGTTTCTAATAAAAATAGAAAAACTAGCCAAATGTTGTGGAGGATACCTGTAGTCACAACTACCCAGGAGGCTGAGGCAAGAGGATCACTTGAGCCCAAATGTTTGAGGTGAGCTATGATGCCATGGCACTCTACCCAGAATGACAGAGTGAGACTGTCTTCTTAAAAAAAAAAAAAAAATTAGGGCTGCATGTGAAGATAACTTAATTTCTAAGGGAGATTCTGCCTAATACAAACTGAACACAATAGCGATGATTGCTAAGCGAGAAATAAAAAGCATTCTACAAATGTAATTATCCACAGGCTTATTCTTTTCTGAAACACTGATACGAGATTTTTTTGAAGTTAGAGCTAGTACTCAGTCATTGGGCACCCAAACAGCACACAGTATGCTATAATGAAGTAGGTCTCTATCCTGATTGGCCAACGCCATAGGTCTCTATCCTGATTGGTCAACACCTCCCACTTCTGGTTTCTCAGGGCTTTGACGTTGCTCATTTGTAAGCCTGGATAGTACAATGTGGTTTTACCTTTCTTGCCTTCCCCACCTTGTTGCTTATGGTGGAAATCCAAGTAATTTTTTTTTTTTAACTCAGAGAACCCATGTTTACTAAAAATGCTGTTGGACAGTGAAGTACGGGAGTTAATTTTTCGGTGCAAATTATAAACCCATATTTTTGCAGGGAAACAAGCTATATACATGTATAGCAAGCACAGAAAAATAAAGCAGGCTCTTACAGCGCTGAAGCGGTTGGTTGAGTTGCTTAGAAAGTAAAGGTCCTTCTAGCCAAGAATCCTAATCTTCATACACAGACGAGGAAAGAGGCACAGAGAGATTCAAAGCACTTAAGGAGCTCACAGTGTAAGGCAGAATTGGGACAGTGATATAATGCAAATGACAGGCACCCTATAGTAAATGTGTATGATGGATGACTAGACGGATGAATGAATAAGGCTCTTTAGAGGAGAAAGGATCTTTCCACTACACAAGTGGTTGTCAAACTTGCTTTGGTTCACTGTGACATACCTTATAAAAGAACACATTTCTCTTCCTTCATGATCTATAGTCACTACTTTTCACTATAGGATGCGCGATAAGATAAACATCTTGTTATATAAAATTCCCAGGAACCCAATGGTAAATCCACTTCATTTCTTCCTCAGTGACTATTGTGACTTTATGACATTTTTGAGAACTGTTATTCTACTTAATGCTACCAAGACGATGAACTAACTGGAATTTAGGTGCCAAAGGAGTTGACTTTTATGAAATTGGAGTAATATGTTATAATCAAAAAGACTTCACTAAGGTTCGCTGTTGCTTTTGACTTGCTGATGTTGTTTCCAAACCTTAAATCCCCAATCATCTATTTCTGGTGATTTCTCCAAGGAGAACATACAGTCATGAAGACTGCCTGAGTCTATGGTATTTCCTTAGATCTGTATTCAGTGGACATGGCTTTGGGACTATTTCCTTTAGTTGTCAAAGCAAAAATTGAGTTATGCATTGAACAGGGCTATGGATAACAGTTTGCTTTATTTTACAAAATTTGTAAACCTGAGATTTGAAGTAGAAGTTGCAATTAGGATATAATCAAAGTTATTTTTGATAATCATAAGGGGAACATCTTAAAAATGAAAAAAATCACAAATATATTCCTAGAAAAGACAAGGAAATGCTTGAAAGCACCTTTAAATTAATCATTTATTTTCTGCATAATTAAATTTACTAAATCTACCCCTAAGATGTTTTTATAAGCTCATTGTTCCTTTAAGTTGCTTTGGGCTAACTTTCAAGATCAGTAACTGATGAATTGCTCTAAAACAGTGTGATTCAATTAACTGACATAAAATTGATATACAAATGTAAAAAGTCAGGGATAACAAAGTGAATTCACTGAAGTGCAAACAAAATTGCATGTATCACATGCGCGCACATGTGTGTCCATGATAAATAACTGGTATACACATTTTAGAACATTTGAGTGATACAAAACTTAAAAATATAAAAAAAAGATATACGTAGAGAACAAATCCATGCCCTATTTCAATCCCATTTCACAATAAGCATTGCTCATTCATGCCTTTTAAGAATCTGAAAAAATAATCAGGGTTTTTTTAATATGCAGACTTACTGCTAGGAATGATCCTAAAGAAATGTTGGCTCTGAAACGAAGGATCCACATTGCCAAGCACAAGCTTTTGCCTTTCACCCAAGATCCATGGTAGAAAAGGAAAGTGGTCACAATTCCATTCCTGCTTTCATTAAGCACTTATCCATAATTGATTCCCCAAGACTTGAGCATCAGACTAATCCAGAGGTAGTGTAAAATTTGCATAAGTAGGATGACACCATTTGCCGCCTGGGGTACAATAATAATTTCTGGACTCCTTGAAAATAAGGTCAAGTGTAATTATTGCACTATTTCTACTATCAGGCTTTTGTCTTTGCTGATATTAAAAGGTATGTGAGCTTCTTGCTGTAAGATTGCACAGTGCAAAGATTATATAAACAAATGTAAATCGCCATGAAAATCTATTTTATTTCATTTTGGCCACACACCCTTTTACAGTTATAAAGTTTCCTAATCTCCAAAATGTGGAACCCGTGACCTGATTAAGCATGCGAGAATTTGGCACTCCTATTTTCTGACTCAGAAGTAAATGCTGCCCACACTTTGATAGCCCATTGCAGATTATTCTCTTCATCTGAATTTACCCAAGAGCAAAGAAAGTTTTACTCCAAACCATGGTGAAATAACTGCAATTTTTTCAAAGCAATTCCAGAATTTAATGTGCATTGAGAAAATGTTTCTCTATAGGAACAAAAATGAAGAGAAGGCACCAGAATATGTATGACTGCCACGTTCCCTGGTTCTATCTCACCACCCAACAGCAGGTTGCGTAGACAGAAAGGCAGACAGCATGCATAAATGTATGCAGTAATGCTCACCAACTAAATTTCAAAATAAAATACAAGCATACCATGGAAAACTTTTTCTGAGTGAATGTAATGTATCGCTGGTAGAAAGCCTCTTGGTATTTAATACTCAGTCTTTCAGCACATGCTCATATCTTATCAAAATGTCATTCAGCTAATGTTTATATAACCACATTCTGTATTTGCATCCCCCAAATGCAACACAATATTCATCACAAAATGATATTCCAAACACCGTTGGTCATGAGATATAATTACATCTAGGCATATTGAAAAGGTCTCTGAGCACCAAAAAGAGATACATGCCTCGGAATATCAGTGAGTCGGGGGCACTGTAGTTTGGTAATCAGTGGGAACAATGCTCAGCCACCACGGGCTCCACCTGAGTGCGTGGGGCCATTTTTACCCAGCCCTTCCTTTTGCATAGTGTTTTATGGGTCCGTAGAACATTGAGAAAATGCTAAAGGAAACTGTAAAAAAGAAGTGAAGAGAGTAAGAAGAAAAAAAAAAAGGGATGAACAAACCACATTAATTAATGATACAGAAATAATGTATGTAGTATTTCCATCATAACCATTGTTTATTAAAGTTTTCAAGTCTGGTTTCAAGTAATGTAAGTATATTAAGTAAAGTACAGAAATATCACATCATATATTTTATACTGATATATGATAATGAACAATTGTACATGATCTGATAGATTGAAGTTAATACTGGTGATTGAAAAAAATTAGAATTTGAATAATAATGATAAGTAATTTCCATTTAAAATCTATAATTTGCCTTTTTAAATTTAAAAACTGTATTAATAGTGGGTGATGAAATTTTACTGTACAATGTACCTGTATAGACTTTATTTTTACTATGCCATACATCAGTGGTTCTCAACCTTCCTAATGCCGCAATGTATTTTCATTGTGACAAAGCGGTAGCAACCCACAGGTTGAGAACCGCTGCTATAGATAGTTTATGTAGCACCTCATTTAAGATTTGTAGTGATAAATCTTCATTATGTCAAATGAACAATGAAATACACGATTGTAGGAGTCAAAACTCTCCCTCCAGCTGCTCTGCTTACTAGCAGTAAGGTGAGGCAAGGGCGAGTTGTACTGTTTCTCAGTCTCTCCATCTGCTAAATGGAGATATTAGTAGTGCCTGCATATAAGTTATTTTGGTTTAATAGTTTAATAGTTCATACAATAAAGATCAGTTATTATTACAAAAGGCTATCTGTCCAAATAAATATTGTTTTTTAACTCTGATTGTTTCTAATGTGAGTTTCCTTATCTGTGCAATAAAGAACATAATATAATCTACTATGCAGAGTAGTGAAGCTTAAACATACAAATGGGTGCTAAATTTTGGGCTTAAAATCTGGATTAAAGCCAACCATTAACAAACATGAGATTTTATTATTATTATCACTGTGAAAATCCAGTCTACTAGATTTTGCACTGTTGTATGGTTTGAAAGTCCTTTCCACAGCCATTTGTACCCAGAATTAAGCCATCAGGATTTTGCTATTGAGAACAAATCAGACCCAGGGTCAGATCCTGATACAAAAGTGTCACCAAGAATCTTTGAGAAACAACAAACCCCCTTAAACCAAAAGACCTGGAAATGCTGTAAAAGGTAGATGAGACCATTTAAACAGAGACAAAACTGATATGTAGCCATAGTAGTAAACTTTCAAGAACACGGTCATTATTCTTTTGTAATTTTTCTAACCGAGCCTTTGATTAAATATATTTGCTTCCCCCAGCACCAGACTTTGCTCTTATCTAGACAAAATTATATACCTCTTTTCCTTAAAAGCTTTATTTTGACCCAAGATATACAGTAGAACCTCCATAGCTAACCATGTCTGTAAGTTGACCTAATTTTCACAGTCTGGACATCATACACCATGTGTACTGAGGTCTAGCTCCTTATGTTGACCACCTCCAAATGTTGACAGCTTATTACAATCCTTTGGATGGGCAACTTGCGGAAGTTTGACAGTATCTGTTTCCCCAAGTTATATTTTCAAAGTGGGCATAAGAGAGAGTCATAATTTCAAACTTTGCTAAAGGAATTAATTGTGAAACTCATTTCTACCTATCAATACCCAGTGACAGACTTTTCTGAGGCACTGTGACAGAAGTGAGTTGACACAGGATTATAGCCTAGTTTGTATCTAGTAGAATAGCTATTAAGGGCATCAAATACAAATTTATTATATGAAAAAACTGGCTTCATATTTAAAAAATTGTATACCATAATGTACTTAGAAATACAAATATTTACTATTAATAATTGTGTGCTGTACTGAATTTTTAATTTAGAAAGTAGACTATATTGTCAAAGAACAGGCAGCGTTCTTTTTCTTGCAATGAAAGAGGATAGAGAATGAATATATCTTTCCCTACTCTGCTCTTAATTTGCTATGGGACCTTGGACACAATAGCTCCTTTGTGTTTATTCATTCTATGGAGAGCTTCTCTTCTACAAAAGTAGATCTTCTGGGTAGATGAACAAGGAGGTCCTTTGTAACTTCAGGATTTTGTGACTTGGTGAAGCTGGATATTATTCATAGCTTTAATGGGTAAGTAGTGAGCCTATACTGAGTGCCAAGCACTATTCTAGAAAGTGGGGGTACAAACGTGCAGATGGGGCAGCAGAAAGAGAATAAAATATCCTTTGAGTTCTGTGACTCTGTGCACCCCAGGAAATATGTGTAACTGTGCATTTCCTGAGCTGTGTATGGAGTCTTTAGCATTCTTGGGTTGGAGTTGAATTACTATTTGTTGAATTAATTAATTAATTAATTAGCTAACGTGTTCCAATGATTTGACATGATTGGAAAATTCTGTAAATTTCTAGTTCTAAGCAAATCATCTTCAAGAGGAATTATCAGAAGCGAAGCTGCATATTGAAGGGAACGTGGAGCATTACTTTTCAAGGCGAATACACAGTAAACAAGCATAGTTTCCAACAGGAAGAGGCTCTTTGGAAACAGAGGCTGTTGTCAGGAATGAGAACAAAGATTTTATGAGTGCAGGGTAAAGACTTTCAGTTACATTCCATCCCTTTGAAGGACTGCCACCATTAGCAGAGTGATCTTTATGCTGTATGGACATGCGTAGTCTTATGAGTAAACAAAGATCTGTCACTTGTTAAATGTTTCAGTTCCTTTATCACTGACATTAGGATAATTTTTTTTTTTTTTTTTTTTTTTTTGAGACAGAATCTCACCCTTCACCAAGGCTGAAGGCATTGGTGTCATCATAGCTCATTGCATCAGGCTCATCACGCTCCTAAGCTTTATTGATCTTCCTGCCCCAGCCTCCCACGTTGCTGGGACTACAGGCACACACTACTATGCCCTGCTATTTGTTTTTCTAATTTTAGTGGAGACAGGATCTCTTTCTTGCTCAGGTTTGTCTCAAACAATCCTCCCATCTGCTTTGAGCCACCAGGACCAGCCTATATTATGATACTTTAATGGTAAAGTTGCCCCCTTGCAAGTCAGAGCAGGACAGATTTCCAGTGCTGTGACCTGTACTTTGAGGCACCACATATTTCCCCAGTGATGCTGTCATAAAAGGACACATTCCCCAAGCCTCAGAAGTCTCAAGCAATGATTCGTGCTAAGTTTGGCAGGGCACATGCAATCTTCATGCTTGAGGCTCTTCCTAGGGCACAGGGACATTCTAAGAGATTTCTAAACTTTTTTAACTTTCTTACCATGAAAAATAAACACTGGAAGCTAAAGGAGATTTAGTATTAGCTCATGGTCACCTGGCTATTTTTTGGAAGAAGACTTGAGTAAAGCCTTAATTCTTGACTTTTTATTCATTTGAATTTGCCTTTCACTACTGCCCCATTTAAGGAAATAAGGCTCACACCTATAATCCCAGCACTCAGGGGGGCCAAGGCGAGCTGATTGCCTGAGCTCACAGGTTTGAGACTAGCATGAGCCAGAGTGAGTCCCTGTCTCTAAAAATAGCCTGGCTTTGTGGTGGGCACCTGTGGTCACAGCTGCTTGGGAGGCTGAGGCAAGAGAATCGCTTGAGTTGGAGGTTGCTGTGAGCTATGACATGGCACTCTACCAAGAGCAGCAAAGTGAGACTCTGTCATACACACACACACACACACACAAAAAAAAAGGTAATTTTTCTAGAGATGGGTGGAGCATATGAGCACAGCTTAAAGGCAGAGGAGCCATAAAATATCTAAAGAATCCTAAACTAAATTTAACTTCTAACTCACTCTCTTCAGTTTCCAAAGTTCTTTCTAGGACAATCCACTAGCAACATAAACCCATTCTTGCTAAAGCTGGATTTAAAATACTAAAGAGACCTGTACCAGTGGACCATGAGACATTTGTCCTTCCTGTAAGATCTGCTGGAGGATCAAATTTATTAATAATCGATGTTGAAGGAAACACCCTCAAAAGCTGCATGCCAGACTCATACTCATGGTTATATGAGGTCCTGGGCAAAGTATGAAGAGCAGTCAGGAAACCTGGAGAATGACAGAATCAGCACCTTCACAAATGCTCTCTTGTGAGCAGCAAGCTGAGTGGTCATGATGCCAGAAGATCAGAGGCGAGTCTACATTTAAAATAATGCAAAGTAAGAGGAAAGAAAGTAAAATGAAATTGCTAATGTCTTCCACAGAAGAGGGAATTGGAATGACGTTTACCTTCATATTTAGACTTAATTCTTTATTTTTTAAGATCTTTTTCAGCCTTATTTTTTACTATTTTTCTTTCAGATTAATATGACAGTGCAAATGATTAGGTTACATCCTGTGTCCGAAGTAAACTTCAACTTGTAGTTGAGCCTTCATGCAGGGTTGTGCTGTCTACCCTCATGTTGTTCACGTTAGGTGACAGTTTACCACTGTCCCTCCCTCCTCTCCCTTTCCCTTCTCCCCCCATTTGAATATAATTGTGTTTTCTCTCATGTGAGCATGTAGTTGTTTATCTATTGGTCTCATGTTGACATTGAGTACATTAGATACTTACTTTTCCATTCCTGTGATACTTTACTAAGAAGCAGGTGCTTCAAATTCACCCAAGGTAAATATGAAAGATGTAAAGTCTCCACCTTTTTATGGCTGGATAGTATTCCACTGTATATACATATACCACAATGTATTGATTCATTCATGGGTTGATGGGCAGTTGGGTTGATTCCACAACTTGGCAATTGTGGTTGAGCTGCAATAAACTTTCTAGTACAAATGTCCTTATGGTAAAATGATAGTTTTCATGCTGGGTGGATAACTAGTAATGGTATTGCTGGATAAAATGGAAGATCTACTTTTAGCTCTCTGAAGATTCTCCATACATCTCTCCATAGAGGTTGCATTAGTTTGCAATAGTAGACTCAATCCTCAGTATACAATATGCTATACTCCACTGACACTGGAAGTACGTTCCTCAGAAATACACATTCCTGTGGGTCCTACACCGTGTAATTCTCCTTTCTTATACATTTGTTCTAGATTTGCAACCTTCTCAATCTAACCTTTATTCATCTTTCAGAATTCAGCTCAGATTTGGTCCGTTTTAAGTATAGCGATCATATATTATGTTATTCAAAATTCAAAATAAGAATATGTAAAGTGAGAGGGTATGCTGTCAATAATTATGTAGCAAAGATACAAGAGTTATAAACTACGTCTGTTCCTGGCAGGGTAAGGGCATTTTTATCTAAAGTCCTTCTTAGCACTATAACTTACAGATATTAAGTATAATTCTCTCAATTCTGCTTGCAAAATTCTTCTCAACAAATAAACCTTTGTAAATTAGCTTATTTTTTAAAATTGTTCACCATTTTATTCTGATTATAATCAGGTGTGTTTCATGTGAGGGTTCTGTTAGCTTTTGACAAAACTATAGTTTTTCATTGAGGCAAAAAAATGTATCTTACATTCAATTTTAGTGTACATTCTTCAAAGAATTGAAAAGATTTTACAAAGACCATACCCATCCTGTGTATATGAAAATACTCAGGTTACCCGTAAAAATCATAGAAAAAATAAAATGTAAGCTAAAAAAAATCTATATTCTTCTGAATGTGTTCTTCAGTATCAATCCCAAATAACAGACATTTGACCATAATGAATGAATTAAACTAAAACTTTGATTAATTTCTCTTAAAAAGTGAAAAAACACTCTTTAGTGACCTTAGCTAAAAGAAACAATGCTTGACAGGTGACATAAAGGAAAATAAACCAAACATTTGTGCAATAGACATGCACTTTGTGCCAGCAATTCAAATTCCGCAGGAGATAATGAAGGTTAAATTTCCCTTATCTTCCAACACATCTATTAATCTTTAAATAATGTATTGTGATACTTCTGACAATCATGACAACTGAAATTTCATTTTTTCCATTAGACTTGGTATTTTGTTTTGAAATAGCGACAAGCAACATGTGATTGCCATAACAAACAAAAGGAAAATATGTCGATCCCATCCATGGGCAAATATATGTAGATTCATAAAATAAAACATACTGCATAGGATAACATTAGAATTGTTTGATGATGGGGGACAGCACATCTAATTTCTGCATTTCTTGACTCCTCTTAGCTGTTGACAGAATTACACTGAGCTGATTGAAAGCAATTGTTTTCTATGACAGGTAGTTATTCCACATTAAATCATCAAAATCACCTGCAATAACATCACCAGCACCAATGTAAAAATAATCATAGTCATTAATTGTTGAATTCTTACTGTGAGCTATACTTGTTCTTACAAAAACTAATGCACAATATTGTAATCCCCAGATAAAGAAATTAAGGAATATATGTATTGAATGATATTGCCAAAAGTTCATATAGCTGCTAAGTAAATAAATATAAATGTAATAAAACAGCATTGACTATAGTTATAACTATAAATCAGTGGAAATACTGGCAATGATTTGTGTAATCCTTTCCTTAAGCTAGACATAACTAATCTATACTTAGAAAGTACCCTTTGAGGTAAATTGCATCAGTCCCAAGTACCTAGATGAGGAAACTGAGATATATAGGGAATGAATAACTAAATCACCCGTAAGTGTATACCAACAACAATAGAAATGACAACCGTGACAATGACAAGCTAGAATAATTAGCGTGGCCCCGACCCTATTCTAATTGATTTTCAAAAATTTATACATTAATCATTACAATAATTGCAGAAGATTTTTTTATATTAAAATGTTAAGAAATTGAAGCACAGACTTGAATGTTAAAATCCGGGGTTCATGACATTAGATTATTATACTAGAAACCCTTGCTATTAAGAGGCTAAAATGTTGTTTAAGATGGCAAATAATTATGGTAAAAAGTTCAGATTTTCAGATAAGTTTACAGATAAGTGTTGAAACAGAAAAATGTTTGCCCATAAATATACAAAATCTAAACTAGCTCAATTGCTTAGTTGAGCAATGGCTTAAGCTCAATGGCTTATGGAAGGCCATTTGGCTACCTCTTCACATTGAGCATCATGTATTTGAAGACCATTATCATAAAGAAACATTAGGAAAAAATGTCTAGAGAGATTTCTATGGAGTCTATTCAGAAAGTAATTCATCGATACTCTTTATCAGTCCTAAAAGAAAAGCTCAGCTATAAATTTGTCCATTTGGCAAGTAATGCATATGGTCCACAGTATAATACATTAGTGAAATTATTTAGATCAAATTGAATTAGGAGATCTTCCTTCCCAAGATTTTGTTTCCTAAAGACCATAATAAATATGAAAACTGTATACATGACTTTTTTATGTACCCATATATTATTCTTAATGAGTTGCCTAGTGAGAAAGCCTGAATACACAGACAGCTCCAGCTGACCTTTGAGCCATCACAAGGGAGGCTTCCAGTAAGAAGAGAAGGGAAGAGAGAGTGAGGATCCTCTGAGAAAATTCTCCATAGAAAAGACAGTAATACTATTTCTTTATTAAGGATTAAAAATTTAAATATTTTATGAAATAAAATAAATGCTTATCTCTAGTCTTTGCCTCTTCTCATAATATGATATCAATGATATCATGATATCAATAATGTAGTCTGATTCCTCAATTATTCAGAATACCCTTCTGCATTGTCAAAATCTCCTTAAACAAATGCATGCATGTCTTTTGAAGATGCATCATATATTGATTTCACAAACATTTATGAAACATCCAGTAGGTGTCAGATATTATTGGGTATAATTAAATATAGTCCCTATCTACCTTCAAGTTGTTTTGGTTTTGTAGGGTATGCAAAAATAATTAATAAAATCATGATATACAACATTGATCTTTAAGAGAAAGAGGTAAAATGACAAACAATTGGAAAAAGATTAGCTGGTTGGAAAAGGCAAATCAGGCAAGACTTCATGTATGGATTTTAATTCCTATATTATTTTCTCTCTAAAATACAAATCTACTGAGAGCAGCCTCCATGAAGGAATTATCATTTTCTTCTTCAATAGTCTTCCACACAAAGTTTACTTGTGGTAAACATTTTACATATTTGTTTAAATAACAGCATAAATCAGGAAGTAGCCACTATTGCATTCAACTACAATACCTTTGCTGGAAACACAATCTTCCCACAGAAATTATATGTTCTTCAAAGCATCTCTACATGCATAAGAAGAAAATTACTCCATAATTAGAAAAAGTGGTCCCTACTGGTTCCTTAAGAATGTGATGACCAAAATTGACATTTTTCTAACCTGCAATTTATCTTCCAGATTGGGGAAAGTTATAAACAGTGTGTGTTATAACACTTCAAACAATATTTGGTTTTTAAAATCATGTACAAGAAGTTCTTTGATTCTTAAAGAAAGAAGTGAAAAAAATAAACACAAGAAGTAGAAAAAATCAATCACATTTCATATGAGAGAGAAAATACCAAATGAAATTAACAGATATAAAAATGTATTGGCAACTTTAAAATTTGAAAAAAAATAAACATTTACTATTTACAAAAAAAAATTGTATTGCTCTCTCCACCATTGTGGAGCCATAAGGATTTTTGAACACTTTGATGAATTTAATAAAGAATAAGTACAATGATTATTGCAGCTCAATTCATAATTGCTAAGT
>CAUYPK010151562.1:0-42139 GCA_963574355.1 Loris lydekkerianus
GGATGGACATTTATATTTCATGTATATGTAATCCAAAATAAATAATAAATGATGTCTATTCAAGTCATTTTACCATTTTCAAACAACAAATAGGTTTTGTTGTTGTTGATTTGTAAATTGTTTTTTGATGCTTTTATATGATGCCCAATTATAATTACAATGTAAACATTTTTTTTTTAAAAAAAAAAAAAAATAAATAAATAAAAAAAAAAAAAAAAAAAAAAAAAAAAAAAAAGAAAATTGCTATGACAGTAAGCAAGAAGAAATCCAGGCAAGCGATTTGCTCTGAAGTGGTCACACACTTCAGTAGGCTCTTCCCGTGCATATGGGATACTCATGTGGTTGGAGTGAGTGGGCTCCTTCAAGCCCATAAGGGGATGCTCTATGGTCAGAGCAAGTGGGCTTCTGCAGCACGTGGGGGACACCCTATGGCTGGAGCAAGTTGGCAGAGGGAAGATGACCTGATGCAGATTGTGTCTTCTCTCACAGATGGAGAATTCCTCCTCAACTATCAACAACTCATGAGGAAGCTATCATACATTTTACACATATTGGAATCTCTAAAGAAAGAATGCCTAATTTTTTCTGTATGCTAAAACTCAACAGTAATGCAATTCCCCCATGATGAGCAATAATTGCAAGAGGACACCTTGAGCTATCTCACAGGCTTATTTTGCAGAAGGGAGGGAAAAAGCCCTTCTAGCCAAGGTGGTATCTCTAGCTAGTCAGAAATTCCTCAAGTAGACACTGCTACCTTGGCTTGACTCACCAATGACACCTCCCCTGCCTTCTTAGAGCCTTTAGGGGAGGTGGAGAATGAACCTAAGGAAAAAAGGCCAAAGCAGGAGACTTTCCTCAACCCCTCAGGGGTATTGATGTGAAAAATGCTTGAGTATATACCCTATTCTCTTTAGCCAAAGTGAAACAAATTAGGAATGGTTTTTAAAACTTTAGATGATTCTGATAAGTATATAAATGTCTTTCAAGAGAGTTAAGACAGCATTTTGACCTCTTGTGAAGAGATGTAAGATTCATGAAGCTTTAAGAAAGGCTAGAAAGTAAACAAATTCTTGGAATCACACTTCCTAAAACTCAAGCAGGAAGAAATAGAATTACTCCATCAAGAAGTGAAATCGAAGCAATAGCAAAAAAATACTTTTGACCTAAAAAAGATGGTTTTGCATCAGTTTTCTACTAAACTCTCAAAGAAGAACTTGTACCTACACTGCTAAACATATTCGATAACATTGAGAAAGAATGAACCCTCTTCAACTAATTCTATGAAGCATATCATTTTGATAACAAAGTCAGGAAAGGACATTAAAAAAAAACCCTACAGATCAATATCTGTCATGAAAATAGATGCAAAACTTTTCAGTACAATCTTAGCAAACAGAATTCAGCTGCACATTAAAAAGTAATCCATCACAACTGGGTAGGCTTTATCCCAGGGATACAAAGCTGGTTCAACATGTGTAAATCAATAAATGTAATTCACCACAAAAGTAGAAGTAAAAACAAAGATCATATGATCCTCTCAATAGATACATCAAAAGCATTTGACAAAATTCAGCATCCTTTTTTTGATAAGAACAATAATAAAATTGGCATAGTGGGACATTGCCTAAACTGACAGAGGCCATCTATGACACACCTACAACCAACATCATATTGAATGGAGAAAAACTGAAAGCATTCCCACTTAGAACTGAAACCAGACAAGGATTTCTGTGGAGTGTGGATTGTGAGGTGGCAAGACCCCCACAGCCTGGGAGATGAGTTCAAGGAATGCTTCTCTTTCCTTCTGAAAACAACAATAGTTCCTTCTCCTTGCTCCCTGTGCCAGAAGGCATGTAGCTTCTGTAAACCTTTCTATCTTTTGCCTAAAAGCACATAGCCTGCTTTATAAAGTTAATCTTTACCCTAGGTACTAAGATTCACATCATTTACTTAACCAGTCACTTCCCCTCAACCTTGTAAGGTGAAAATATTCCCACTCACTTTCCTTGGTGATTTGCAACATTGTTAGTATAAGCAACCTTGTTTAGGTACTATATAAATAAAGCTGCTCACACAGTTTGGTGCTGGCTGCAGTTATCAGCTATACCAGACCTCCCCAACCCATCTCTTTATCTTTTATCTATGTCTCTTGTGTGATTTATGTTCTCAATTCCCTGCCATTCCCCGTGTGGTTTGTCTATTCTTCATGCTGATTTGTGAAATGTGGCTCCATGAATAGGGACCATAGTATGGGATAGTAGGTGCACACAGGTGAGGGAATCCCCATGAGAAGAAAAGAGAAGCTAAATGGTGAGTAATTTTTTTTCCGGGACAATTGTTGGGAGTAATAAATTATGGGACAGTCAGGCTCAAAGGAGTGAGAACTCTTCATTCAAATACTGAAATCTATGTTAAAAACCTATGGCTGTCATATTCATGTTACCCAATTAGAACAGTTTCTTCACTTTATTGAAGAAATTTGTCTTTGGTTCCCCGAGGAAGGTACTGTTAACACTGCCACCTGAGACAGAGTAGGGGAGAAACTGCATTCTAATTATACAGCCAACGGACCTTCTAATGTTTCTATTGATGCTTTCTCTTTTGGGGGACTAGTTATGGACTGTTTAGATACAAAATATTCCCACTCATTTTCCTTGCTGATGTGCAATGTTGTTAGTATAAGCCACCTTGCTTAGGTACTATATAAATAAAGCCGTTCACATGGTTTGGTGCTGGCTACAGTCATCAGCTGTGTCAGACCTCCTGTTCCCATCTCTTTATCTTTTATGCAATCTGTGTCTCTTGTGTGATCTATTTTCTCAATTCCCTACCACTCCCTATACTCCCCTTCTGGTTTGTTACTTCATGCTGTTTGCAAAAGATTTCTACTGTTACCACTACTATTCAATACAGTGCTGAAAGTCCTAGCCAGTGCAATCAGATAATAGAAGGATATCAAGGGTGTCCAAATGGGGCCAGAGGAGGTCAAAACTATTGCTCTTTGCTAATGATATTATCTTATATTTAGAAAACCCTAAGGACTCATCCACGAGACTCCAGGAGGTTATAAAGAAATATAGCAACATTTCAGGATATAAAATCAATGTATACACAATGGTAGCCTCCATATACACCAGTATACAACAATAGTTAAGCTAAGAATCAAATCAAATCAAATCCATAGCAACAAAAATGAAAAACCTTAGAACCTGTCTAACAAAGGATGTCTACAGAGATAACTATGAAATACTGAGCAAAGAAATAACAGTGGCTATAATAGGTGGAAGAAAATGTCACGGTTATGACTTGGAAGAATCAACTTTGTTAAAATGTCTATATTACCCAAGGTTATTTGAAGAGTCAAGGCAGTTCCCATTAAAATACCACCATCATGCTTTGCAAATCTCGACACAGTTATTTTACACTTCATATGGAATCAGAAAAGACTTAAAGTATCTAATGAAATATTATTAAATAAGAACAAATATGGAGGCATCACTCTATCAGACTTTATGCTATACAAATCTGCAGTGACCACAATACATGGCATTGGCATAAAAATAGACAAAGACCTATACAACAGAAACAGAATCTAGAGATGAAACCATTCTCATATTGCCATCTTATCTTTGACAAAACAGGCAAAAGCATACACTAAGGAAAAGAAACCTTATTTAATAAGTGGTGCTGGGACAACTGAACAGCCAGCCATAAAAGACCCTAAAAGGACCCACACATTTTACTACTCACAAAAATCAACTCATGATGTATAAAACATTTGAACTTAAGGCACAAAACTATAAAAATTTTAGAAGAAAGTGTGGGAATAACTCTTAATAATATTGGCCTACGAAAAGAAGTTATGAAGAAGACCTCAATGCCAATTATAACAACAACAAAAAGAAATAAATGGGGCCTGATCAAGTTAAAAAGTTTATGCACAGCCAAAGACACAGTAAAGCAAATAGTCTACAGAATGGGAGAAGATATTTCCATGCTACACATCTGATGAAACACTGATTACCAGAATCTACAAAGAACTCAAGAAAATCAACAAGAAAAGATTAAGCAACCCTATTAGAAAGTGGACACGAGACATGAACAGAAAATTCTTATGAAGATAGACTAATTGTGAACAAACATATGAAAAACATTCATCATCTCTAATCATCAGGGATATGCAAATCAAAACCACATTGAGATATCACTTAACTCCACTGAGCATATATCACATTATAAAATCCCAAAGCAACAGATTCTGGCGTGGATGTGGAGAGAAAGGAACATTCTTATACTCTTGGTGGGACTGCTAACTAGTTCATCCTCTATGAAATATAGTATGGGATCCTCAAAGAAACTTAAAGTAGACCTACCCTGTGATGTTGGAATCCCTTTACTAGGTATTTACTAAATGGAAAGAAAGACATTTTATAAAAAAAAAAAAAAAAGACACTTGCCTCTATTCATTCATGTAGCACAATTCATAATTGCAAAGATGTGGAAACAAGCCAAGTGGTCATCAATACATGACTGTATTAATAAATTGTGGTATATTTATATCATGGAATACTATTTAGCCACAAAAATGGAGATCTAGTATCTTTTGTAGCAACCTGGATGGAATTGGAGACCATTCTTCTAAGTGAAATATTTCAAGAAAAACAAACACCACATATACTCAATGCTAAATTGAATCTAGTTAATCAACACCTATATGCTCATATGGAAGGAAATCTCGATGAATTCCAATTGGTGGGAGAAGAGCAAGGGTAAATTCCCACCCAATAGGTACCTTGTATGGAGATACTGCACACTTTCTCCATGAAGGCCACACCTATAAATCTGACTTTAAATATACAAATTATATTATGTGACCAAAACATATGTCCCCCTCATAATATTCTGAAATTAAAAGAAATAAAGAAGATAATTAAGATTAACAATTAAACAAATCGATATTGGACATACAATAGGGAATAAAAAGGAAAATGTCAATTTTTTTTGCAACATGATCAAGAGAGGAGAAATCAAAAGAAAACAGAAAAACCAAATTGCTGATGAAAAAAAAAGAAATCAATTAGGGCGATGGCCCCATATGGTGGAGGTGGTGGTTTCAAACCCAGCCCCGGCCAAAAACACACACACAAAAATAAATCATTGCATTTCCTATATTTCAGTTGAAATGAACTATTGAACCATAATCAGAATGCATAACTTCATACTGATTTACTATATTATAAAATTGGCAAACCTCTCAAAAGACACTTTTTCAAAAAGTGTTATAAGAATAAATTTTAAAATTTTAATATTTCATTATCTAATACAGATATTAAATATGTTTTATAACTGTCTCACAAAGAGCCCTGGGTGCAAACGGCTTGACTGGTCAATTATTTTCAATATTTAATGATAAAATAACACCTATTTTATGCAAATTTTCTTAAGAAATAAAAGAGGTTAACTCACAAGTCTTTCATCAGGCCAGTATGAACTTTACTCAGACATTGCAAAAAAGTTGTAAAAATAAATATTGAACACCAATATGTTTCATAGTCTTCAGTTTTTCTCCTAGGTTTAAAAGATTGGATTACATTAGAAAATAGGTTGGTGTAATGAATTAGATTACAATCTAATATTTTTAAAAGAAATTTGACAAAATATACTACCTACCCATGAATTGGAGTTAGTAGGGTTCTAGGAATATTGCTGTGTACTTCAAATGTTAGACCCATTCAATTTCAATTCATTGCACCACTACAGAAAAGAGGTGCTCGGTGAACAATGAATATACTATTAATATTGAAGGCCAAGAATCCTTTCAATAAATAATAATGGATAATTCACTTTCTATAGGTGATTAAATTTATACAGAGAAATAAAGCAACAATCAAAAGCACCTCCTTGGTATGCCTCAAGTTGTGCTAAAGTTTTCCAAAGCATTAATAATCATATTAGATACGGAAATTAGAAAGTACTGACACACTAAATTTGTGAGCTTACATATATTTTGTTCCTGTATGCATTTTATTTTTCATGGTATCATAATTAACGGTTAAATATATAATTTTGTGATAATATTAATTCTCTATGTTTTTGCTGAAAATCTTTCAGCGATTTCAGCTACTTTTACCACTGTATGCAGCCTTAACCATTTTCATTGGCTTTAATTCACATCCATCTCTGTATTAGGTGTGATATAAGAGAGCAGAAAGTAAAATAGGGTTTAGGGACTGGATTACTCATTGCCCTTGCTTATTACTTTGAAACTATTTTCAACAATTCCCATGTGGATCATTTGACTTGCAGCCTCCTCTGTCTGCTGACCGAGAGCAATAAACCAAGGTCAAATTATTTATTTCTACCAGTGCTCTGTACCCCACCTACAGGTCCTTGATAGATCTCTTTCTCTATACCAGATTTATGCACCTAATGATCCAGTAGGCAACATGTGTTGCAGTGGAAGGAACTCTGAATTTTGTGAAGAAAGATATGCCAAAGAATAGATGGCTAACTTCACATAATCCTTTTAGTACATTATTTTAGATTCAACATGTGCAAAAATTAGAGTTTGGAATCAGATTCTTTTTAGTTTTGAAATCATCATTTTGCCCATGTTTTAATAAAATATAGCAAATTTCAATTCTTAACAATTTATTGCTTGTTCAACAAAGCATCCTGTTAGTATTGAACACTTTTGCAGGGAATGTCAGAGAAGAAAGAGACTGAATTTGCTCACATGCAAATTTGTGAGGATACTTGCAGTTAGAGATACGGGTCTTAAGAGGCTTGTTCATTCTTGCTTTTGACTAAGACTACATAAATCTAGAAGAGAGAATATTTCATACAATTTTTCTTTTTAATCTCTTAAAAATGCTTAATAGAAGTGCTAGTTGACATTTTAATTATCTTGTAGTTTTAGCCATTTACTGAAAGCATTTGATGACTTGAAAAGCGTGGAGTATTTTCTTGGTTGTGTATGAGAGGTGATTGATTTTCAAAAACTGTTTTGTTTTGTTTTTATAAAATCAACATTAATTTTCTCATCCTAGAATATTTACCTGTCAGAGTGTACAAATATTGCATCAAATAATTGCATCACTTTTCATTTCATTCTTTGTAGAAATAATACATTGTGGAGTGATAAGGTGGGAAAACTTAAAAAAAAAAAAAACAAGTATCACCAACTAAGAGGCATTGAATTTTAACACTTGCCTGCTTGATTCTCTCAATCATATGTGAACTACAATTTCATTCAAATAAGCAATTTAAATTCTTTATATCTCATCCTATTATTTTTTTTGTTGTTGTTGCTGTTGTAGTTGTCATTGTTGTTTAGAAGGCCAGGGCTGGGTTCAAATCCGCCAGCCCTGATGTATGTGGCTGGCACCCTAACCACTGAGCAACAGGCGCTGAGCTTCTTATCCTGTTTTTGGAATGATTTAAAGGATCGTGAATATGAGATTAAAAAAAAAAAATCAGTTTGAATATTTTGCATAGTAAAAATATAAATGTTTTATATTATATCACAAAAATATGCATATAGGAATTTATATGTACCTGAAGGAGGATATAGTCCACATCTATCATTTATATACACATGTGTGCATATATGTATGAAGTGTGAATACGTGTATATGTGCATATATAGTATATACATTCAATAAACACACATACACATATCCACTCATATGTATTTGGGAATGGTATTATCTAGATTTTATTTTCTGTTCAAAATAAAATTGCTATTAACTGTCATTTCATCTAAACAAAATTGTTATTAAAAATAGTGCTTATAACCCAAAACAGATATGCTCTCTGAAGTGTTGACAATTACCAGTACAAAATTCTTGGAAAATATATACCATTTATATTATCTGAAAGGTGTATGGCAATTATATATTTATTTTATTCCCTAAAACACCATATTCCCCTTTCATCTTAGAAAAAGTAAAATTCATTGTACCCACAAATTTAATAAGTTCACACAGCCTCAATCAAATTTTAATGAAGAGCTAGTCATGACTAGTAGCTCCAGAAATAGCAACAGGGTAAAAATATATGATGTTGCAAGAGTTAGTTGTTGGAGAAATTACATTTTGGAATAGAAATTTGATTTTAAAGTATATGGCAAAATCTTTGCTATGACAGATGGTCTCAGCAGCATTAGAGTAGGCTCCCGCTGTCTCTGTCACACTTTTGGCTGCCTTGTGTAGGCTTTAGTCCTTACAGAAATAATAGCCCCTGAGAAGGCAGGAAGGTAATGCACACCTTAAATAGCTGTAAGTGGTGTGAGCCCAACTAATTAATAAGTATCCTCATACTTTTAACCACTAGCAGTTCACCTGAAACTTTGTCAATTGTTTAAAAAGTTGGATAATCTATAATAGAATGCCACATGAAATTTTTTCTATAGCTTTTATAACTGTAAGTAAACTTCCTCTTTCTAGCTTTCTCTTTTTATCTATAATGCTTCCCTTCTTGATAAATGGCAATCATGAAAAAAACTGCGAAGAGTGTGTATTGTTATTGTAATACTTAAATGTAACAATCATTTGGAGTTAGCCATTTGGAAACATGAGCGACTATATTTCTGGGGAAAAAGATAGTGAAATATGGAGAATTGTTTTATGCCTGGGAGCAAACCTAACCTCTTTTTTTCAATCATATTTACCATATGTTAACACAGAACTTACTATATGCCTGGCATATTTATGTTAACTAAAATTATATGTGAAAAATGTTAAAAACAATTGTCAGTCAACTTAAAAGGAAAAACCTAAATAAAGCAAAACAGAATTCTTGATATCATTATCAACAAAGTACATGGTGCCTAGACAGAATTCATCTTTTTTACAAAGTATCTAGCTGCCTACCATTACCTAAGATACGAAAGACAAGGTTTAGAGACAACCTTAGAACTTCTCTGATAGTTCAATAGCATTTTAACTGATCTTGGTCCACCTTTAACTATTTTAATAAATTATAGAGTAATTTGATCACACATGTAGAATATTGTTTTAAAATGATAGACTATACATAACAGATGGGTATTAGTCACAAATCAGATATAGTTATCGAAGCTTTGGTTCCCTGTTATACAAAGTGGGTATGGATCAATCTCATAACATTACATTAAAAACAATTTCAAAATTTTAAAAGGGAAAATATTAAAAGTTAAAATAATCTCAAGAACTTGAAAAGATAAAAGGAATATTTATTATTATCAGGTAATACTACTTATCTGAAAGAAAAAAGGGAAATAGTACTAAAATATTACATTTGTGACTTTCCTTTGCCTTTTCTGATTTATTAAGAAAATAATTTATAAATAATACAAAGTGAAAAGAACAAGAGTAGAATTTGTTGCCTTTAAATATTAAAACAAAATTACCATTGAGTTAAATTTGTGAATTTGTAAAGGAAGCATTATTATAATGTAAAAGCACAAATGTTTAAAATCAGTAATTTATATTAAAAAAAGAAATTTGTTCTTGTGAACAAATTATTACAGGCATTATTATTTAAGCCTTTGCACCAGTCATTGATGATACTTTGGGGTATAAAATTTTTTCACATATATTTTTGGGTTCTGACACATTTTAAAATAATCCCTCTTGCTGAAGAATATCAGTTAAATATTATTATGAAGAATGTAGTGTTTGAATAAATAAATGTAATTCTAGTGGAAGTATTTTAAACTCCATTACTTCTCTCACCAGGGTGATCAGCTCTGTAACAATTTGCATTAATTAATATATTTTAGTACCAATATGTGAGTTTAAAATTTATATTCTCAGCAAATTCCAGCTTGGGAAGTATAAAATCTTTTTTAAAAATTTTAATTACTATGGGTACATAATGTTGTGTATATTTACAAAGTACATGTAATGCTTTGGTACAAGATATGATATATATTAATCAAGTCAGGGTAATTGTAGTTCCATAACCTCAAGAACTGAATGGAATGGAATGACTCTATTACTGTTCAATATAGTCACTTTGTTGTGCAATCAAATATTATTCGTTCTATCTGACTATGTTTTTGCACCCTTTAACCATCACCATTTTTATTCCCTCTTCCCCACCACTCTTCCCAGCCTTTGTAAACTGCCATTCTACTCTCTATCTCCGTAAGATCAATTGTTTTAACAATTAGATTCCACATATGAGTGAGAAGGCGTGAGATTTGTCTTTCTGTGCTTGGCTTATTTCACCTAACAATGTTTTCCCATCCCATCCATGTTGTTGCAAATGGCAGGTATTTATTCTTTTTGTATGACTACACAATATTACACCATGTGTATGTAAAATAATTTTATTATTCATCAATTGACGGACACTTATATTGATTTCAAATCTTGGCTATTATGAATAGTTTTGCAATAAAAATGGAAATGCAGATACCCTTTCAATATATATGATTTTCTTTCTTTGGATATGTACCTAGAAGTGGAATTGCTGGTCATATTTTTAGTTTTTGGAAAATCTTCTATATCATTTTCTACAGTGGTTGCACTAATTTACATCCCCACAAACAGTATTTGAGGGTTCCCCTTTCTCCATTTATTCACCAGCATTTGTTGCTGCCTATCGTTTCATAAAATCCTATTTAAATGAGGTGAAATTATATCTCGTTATAGTTTTTATTTGCATTTCTCTTTTGACTAATGATGTTGAGCATTTTTTCATATATGTGTTGGCCACTTACTTGTCTTCTTTGGAGAAATTTCTATGCCGATCTTCTGCTCAGTTTATTTGATTTTTTTTTCCTCTTGAGTTGTTGGAGCTCTTTAGATAGTGTAGTTATTAGTCACTTGTCAGATGGGTAGCTTGCAAATATTTTCTCCCATTCTGAGAGTTTTCTCTTTCCTTTATAGATTGTGTTCTTTGCTGTGCGGAAGCTTTTTAGCTTGATGTGATCCCATTTGTCCTATTTTTGTTTGTTTTTTTTTTGTGCTTTTGGGATATCAATCAAGAAATTCTTGCCCAGATAAATGTCCTGAAGCTTTTCTCTAATGTTTTCTTTTAGTAGTTTCATAGTTTTAGGTTTTAGATTTAAGCCTTTAATTGGTTTTGATTTGATTCTGCATGTGGCTACCCAGTTTTACCAGCACCACTTATTGAAGAGACTATCCTTTCCATAGCGTATGCTCTTGGCAAGTTTGTCAAAGATAAGTTTAGTGTAGATATGTGGATTTATTTCTGTGTTCTCTTTGTTTTTATGCCAGTATCATGCTGTTTTGTTTATTGAAACTCTGCACATTTTAAGTTAGATAATGTGATTCCTCCAGTTTTCTTTTTGCTCAGGATGGCTTTGACTATTCTGGATCTTTTGTGGCTCCATTTAAATGTCTTTTTTTTTTTTTTTTTCACTTTTTGGCTGGGGCTAAGTTTGAACCCACCACCTCTGGCATTTGGGGACAGTGCCCTACTCCTTTGAGCCACAGGCACCACCTGGCAAAAATAAAGATCATATGATCCTCTCAATAGATGCAGAAAAAGCATTCAATAAAATCCAGCATCCTTTTCTAATTAGAACACTGTAGAGTATAGGCATAGGTGCCCCATTTCTAAAACTAATTGAAGCTATCTATGACAAATCCACAGCTAATATTTTACTATATATATATTAAAATAATAATAATACTAACATTATAAGGGATTCTAAAACCAAGGAGATTAGAATCAAATGGAAGGCATGAGCAGATAAAAAAGTTAAAAGCACATGCATATACACTCGCAAATAAACATACTAAATCATATGATTTATCATAAAAATATTTATGATAAATAAGAAAAATCAAATAATTTTAAATTGAGCTGAGTGAACACTTACTGCTTGATTTTTCTCTGAGACTCAATAAAATGAAAGTTAGTAGATCTAAAATTATGGGTAGCTCTTGAAGTCTTCTGAGCATATGTTAATACTAATGAATTTACCACCATTTTGTAAATTTTAAAGATTTATCTCAATTTGTATCCTGAGATATTTCCCTAGGCTTCAGAAATTAGAATTACAACAAATGTATCTAATATATTAATATATAATAGTTATAATGCGTATGTGTTTTCATATTCTTAACATATGTAGGCTGCATAATAGGTGGTATTTTATCTATTAATCTATGTAGTTACAATACAGATATGCTATCTCAGGTATACAATGTTGGTTTCAGTTGGTTTACCGACTGAAAATAAATGAAAGTAATTGATGATAATAATAATACAGTGGATAAATCATATGATTTAGTATGTTTATTTGTGAGTGTATATGCATGTGCTTTTAACTTTTTTATCTGCTCATGCCTTCCATTTGATTCTAATCTCCTTGGTTTTAGAATCCCTTATAATGTTAGTATTATTATTATTTTTTTTTTAGAATTCTTTATAATGTTTTTTATTGATTTTTTTTCTAACTAAAATTGGGTCTTGATGTATATTGTAAGTGGTTTATATTAAGGTCTGGTCACAAAGGAACATTCTAATACTATATTTAAACATACTTAATTTTTATTTATTGTCAACCATGACTTGAATAATAACAGTCAAGTATTTTTAACTTAGAAACATCTCCATTTTTTCAACTTAGACACATCCTTAAATTTTGGTATCCTTTAGAGTATTTTTAGCTACTGAGATGATAGTGTTTGAAATAACAAGTCATTTATATACATCTCCCCAAAATATCATAGAGGTTAAAACTTATTTTACTTTACACTGGATTTTTATTATTTCAAACATCAGCACCTGTGTTTATCTATTTTTGCTGTTGCCATATTACAGAATAACATATCTTAGATATTACATTTTGAAAAGTTACAGAGTAGCTGTTAAATATCCTTATAATTAGAAGAAATCAAGATAGTTTTTAAATATGTTTGACAGACTTTAAATAAATCTGACACAACAAACACAATGAAACTACAACTGAGATAAAGAAAATGTCAGTTGTAAAATCAATTAACTATGCTTGGACAGAATATGGAATTAAATTGATGGTCTCTACAAATAAATATTCTTTAACATAGTAGTTGCATTGAGAATATAATTGTTTAACATGGTAAGCTTGTAGGGATCCTTAAAGTTCATTTTTGCTACCATAAACATTTAGGGGCTCTGTTCACCCACACCTGATATAACTGCTAGGTTCTGTTTTCTCTCTGACTTCCTCACTTCTGCCAGTGTCCTTTCCTTCCAATGTGGATATAGACCATAAAGCATGTGAGTACCCAGGAGTTTCTTTGTTGTTTTAGTTTTTATTTTTCTGTTTTGCCTCAATCTTTTACTAAAATTTCTGTGTATATCAGAGAAATCAGGACAGGTAAATAAAATATTAATATTTAAAAATCTACAAATATTTATTTTATAAAATAAAGATAATTTATTACAAGAAAAAATAAATTTCACAGAGAAGAGGGTTAAGTGATTAAGAGTGAATTGCTGTAGACTTTAGAGAATTGAGAATCAAATCATAAAAAGCAGAAGGTATTGAAAAGTAGATGCTAGACTTGTAAATCTTGTAAATGATGACAAGTTGTCTTTGGTAAAGAAAATTTTAAAGAAATTATTTCTTTTTTGTTGTTTTTTTTTCCTTTGGTAAACATTTCCTTTGTTTTCTAAATATTCTTGTTTAGTACCTACATATTTCTCTTTTCAAAGTTGAAAGAGTTTTTTAAAATAGTTTTAGAACTTGGGAGTACAAAGTTAGATTTTAATTTGGAGTCATGAAGCTATTTTCTGTAAATTGCAAGTGGAATAAGGGAAATAAAACCCAGAGAGGATAAGTACCTGTGAGTGATCACCCCACTAATGAAAGAGCTAGAGTTAGAGCTGGAGGCTAAACTTTTGTTTTGATTTCTAGGCATTTGAGTAAACTACTCTAAAATATAACAATAAACTAGTCAAAAATTTGCCCCTTTTTTGTAATAAATAAATATTTGTTCAACTGTCTTCTTGGGATAATTTTAACAAATTAACACTCAATTATGCTCATTTAGTTTATTCATAAAGGTTTTAACTTTTATTTTCTTTGCTAGTAAACTGGGTCATAGGCTATTTAACCTGACTCAGTTTATTCACAGAAATTTTTATATATATATATATATATATTTTTTTTTTTTTTTTTTTTTTTTTTACTAGTAAACTGGGTCATAGGCTATTAACCATTTTAGACAATTAGGTGGAGTTCAGAACCTATCACAATGTGGTGGTCTTGTTATTGGGCGATTGGTCAAAAAATGGTAAAAATATTTTTGTCTCCCCAGTTTTGAATTGAAACCTGCATCTCTTCCTCAGTCCAGTGGTTTACAGGGGCTGGAGAATTTCTTTATTCTTTATCCCATAGAAGATAACACAAGGAAATCACTTGGAGCAAGCCCACAAAATCATCTTAGCCAAAGATGAGATGAATATGGGCAGAGGCCACAAGATTGTTTTACCCCAAAATGGGATCACAGGGTTAATCAGAACCTTTAAAAGCTCACTGCTTCTGTTCATGTTGACAGAATTTTTTTCTGCAGTAGGTCCTTTGTCTCAGAGATTCAAAGAATGTACCTATTGACCACAGATAAGTAGTAAAGTAGGATTTATTAGACAGAAAGAAATACAGAGGAATAAAAAGCACCAGAGCTCTGTCAGAGAGAAAGATCCAAGTGGGAAGTCTTCTCATGAGTCTTTTGTCAAGGGGTATAAGGTCTTGAGAATTACCCTTGACTAGGACTTGATAGATGGAAGGCAACTTTTCAATGTGGATGAGAATATTAACAAATGAATGTAGTGCTCCTAGCTCTGGACAAAATGGCAGGGTGTCCACTTAGTCCCTTACATGAAGTTGCCCAGGCCTAGAAAACTGGAGTCCCTTTCCAGCCCTGAATGGGGGACCCTTATATCAATTTTCTCTCTCTGAGTAGAAACTCTAACTGCTGCTGGGGA
The DNA here is from genome assembly GCA_963574355.1 of Loris lydekkerianus. Lineage (NCBI taxonomy): Eukaryota > Metazoa > Chordata > Mammalia > Primates > Lorisidae > Loris > Loris lydekkerianus. The sequence continues at coordinate 14,932 of CAUYPK010151562.1, forward strand.
AAAAGGCTGCCAACTCAATCTTAACTGCTTCCTGCTGGACCAGGCAATGATAAAAATGGGCAGTTAGGGGTTCTTTGGAGGAGGGTGATGCAGGGGTCTGCAATAGAATTGGGTCTTGGACTGAAACCATATTTACTCTTTGTGGCCTGAAGACATTATCTTTAGCAGACACAAATCTGATTAGCATAGCAAAAGATAAGGGTAGAAGAGTGAGTGGAGGTGGTTAATTACAGCATCCTTGGTGTCAGGTTGGAAATAACAAAGTAAGTGAATTTAAATAAAACTAGGTTAATACTTTCTTTTCTAGCTTTTAAATAACAACTTCAATTTTTATTTTGATTCACAAGTTTTGATAGACTATGGTTGATTTTCTTCATGTTCTGCTTCTGTAGGGAGGGATGGGTTCCAGGACTGTATTCGTCAATGATGTATCCAAGAATCTATTCCTATAACTTTAACAGGTGTAGGAGAAGACAAGATAACTGGAAAAGGACCCAATTTGGGATGCTACAGGGAAAATTTTCTCCTTTTTGTGTTGCCATAATTTAGCAACTGCTACTTCTCCTGGAGCATGAAAAGCTTAGAATAACCTGTCTATTTCATGATGATACGTTATGGGGGAGCCACTGGAAATTAAGTATTGCCTTGCCTTCCAAATGGGAGCATGGACATGTAAAATGAGGAAAGTATATTTTGAGTCAGTTTGTACACTAAATATTAAAAGGTAGATATAATCAGGGGCTTTATATATTTAATTTCCTTTTCAGTGGTTATTTTGCTAAAACACATTACCCCTTTAACATGGAGAAGGCATTTCTAGACACTAGGCCTTCAGTGGTAATGTGGCAAACAAAGCAGAGCACTAATTGTCAGGAACTTACATGTTAAGGGGAAACTTAGAAATAAGCTATAGTATTAAAACAAAGCAATTCTATCCAGATAAGCCTGAAGAAATAAAACACCTCTTTAGTGTAAAAGTGGTTGGAGGGAGAAGTCATGAGAATCAAGGGAAATGCTATCTAAAGAGGTGACTTTTAAGCCAGGCAGAGATTTCCTAAGGAGAAAGATGAATTGGCTAGTTTGAAAAATACAAATAAACAAACAAAAAAGCTAGGATGCTGAGTGTATGAGAGCAAAGATGTCAGGGTTTCAAGTCAACTGTGTAGGCAATGGAGACAATAACAAGGCATAAAAGGTGTCATAAGAGGATTCAATTTTATTCACTCTGCATTGAGAAACTAGCCAAATGTTTTAGACAAAGCCTTTATGTGATTTAATTTATGGTTTAAAAGAATATTTTGTTACTGTATACAGAATAGATTTCAGTAGGAATAATATTAGAAGCAAGGAGATGAGTATTGTATTAGTTCAAAAAAGAGATAAGGTAATATGAACTTGGATGATAGCAACTGAGGCAAAAATAAACTGAAGTGAACAGATTAAAATGGACTTGGAAGGTAGACTTGACATGTGGTGATATATTAATTATGGAATGTGAGAAAAATTAAAGAGCTAAGGATAAATATAAGAATTTGGCTCATTCAAGCCAAAAAATATTGTGTTTTTTTACCGAGATGGAACACATTAGGTAAACAACATTTCTGAATTTAGCGTGGTAACTAACAATATTTTACATGGGTTAAGTCTGATGTCATATAAACTGGAGATATCAAATAGACAGAATTCTGAAACTGAAAATAAAGTTTTGGGCAGGGTTTAAATATTGGCCCACCAATTATACATGTTCATTCATGCACACCGACTTGCCCCATCATGATGCAATGAAATTGATCAGTTTGTGATTATCTAGGCATAGAATTTAATGGATAAGAAAATCCAAGATAGCTGAAGACTTGGAGCATTCCTAAATTTAGAGGTCAGAGTATAGGAGATGGAGTTAAAAAAAAAAAGTGACATCAGCATACTGCGATATCACAGAAACTTCTTTATTTCCACGAAGAGAGGCAGTACATAGAGCACAGGAAAAGATATACATTATTTTACCTATTTATGCCATTTTATAGCTCTTGTCTGCAAATTATTTTGTTAGGTGAAATATTTCTATAATACCACTGGCTGCAAATGCAAAGGCAATTTTGCAGAATTTTGGTCATTCCTTCACTGAGACAGAATTTATTAAACCAAGTATTGACCCTTCATTGAGTACAGGCAATATAGTCACTTACTTTAATAATCCCATAGCTGTACAGGAAATAAAGGTTATTTAACACACTTTACAATATGATGGAGTAATTGCAATAATAGAAATATGTCAAGGACAGTTAATCCAATCTAAGGGGTAGACAAACTTCCAGATAAAATTGAAGTGAAGCTAATAGCATAATGTATTCATTCCAAGTGAAAAATTATTAGGAAAAATGATTAAAGGCACAGCAATTTTCATGCAAAATAGTATGTACTATGAAGTGAATGAAGATTAAAATTGCTGCATTTAGCATAGAGGGTTTGTCATGAACCTTGGAGATTGGGTTTTATCTGACATTCAATTAAGAGATATCAAAATTTGGAGCATAAGAATAAATTACTTACGTTCTAGATGACCAAACCTGTGATTGTTTCAAAAAACTAGAATAGAGGAAGTCTGACTGAAGGCAAAAGCATACACAGGAAGCATTGTTTGCAATTATTCTGGCAATAGAACATAAGGTTCTAAATTAAGATAACAGCAAGTGACATATGGATAAGTGAAAGGTAACAGAGAACTAGTGGCAAGATAAAATTTTTCATAAACATTGGATTAAATGTAAAACAATAAAAAATGTTATTGATGATATATATATTCCTAGCTTGAGTGACTGAATGATGTTAATGCTACCATTAGGGAAATTTGAACTAGATGTGTAAAGCATGGTCCCAACACAGCAAAGAAAATATAATAACCAGTCATAATTTAAGAAGTATTTTACCCAGGTAAGTTAATTTACTTAAATTAATAAGCACAGATGCACACAACTTCTTTCAAGTAAAATTTAGTAAAAATTGATGTTTAATTCATGAATAAGATCAATTTCAGCCAAAAAAAAAAAAAAAAAAAAGAATACCTATTGGGTACAAGTGATTAATTTGTTACTTGAAAGTACTACCTAGTTGCCTTTTCTATGTTAGCAAAGCCTGCCTCTAAAATAAAAAGCTAAAATTTCTCACTATTCACTCTTTAATTCTCCCTCTCTTTAAGTTAGTCATGAAATTTTAGGCAATAGGAAAAAATAGTTTTTTGAGCTGTGTAAGGAAAATACTGCTAAAGGTTTTCTGACCAGATAAAATTAGAAAGATACCTAAGAAGAGTTCTCTCATTAATTTACTGTCCCTCTTCTTTCATTCCTTTGTATGTTGTCAGGTAAGAGCATTATTTTATAACTTTTCTAGCTGTCCTAAGTCCGTGAGTGAAGATGGGGAAGTCACACTGTAGACAGACTTCTGGTCACATAGGCTAACTCAACGCCATTCTTAGTTGAGCCACTATAAGTCAAGTATTCTTTCAAGTATTCTAGTAGCTATAACAAGTAAATATTACTCCAAAACAGTCTTAACTTGGTGGATTTTAAAAAAGAAACAATTTTAGTGATTTTTTTTCAATGTTACACATTCAATCATCATGTTGTTGAATCCCTATTTCAACCCTTCAGAATTATCTTGGAAGATAAATATTTTACTGCCCCTTAGAGTATTTATAAAGTCCCCAGTTCAGTTTAGTTCAATTTAATGCTTCAATTTTATGTTTATTTTAAATTTAATTGTCCTACCTTCTACTCTTTTATCTCCCTCATCCAACACTCAAAACACAGTCCAGAATTTGAGAAATGACAGTGGTACACAATTAGGCGATGGGGACTGATCTACTCCTCTTTTTCTCCTTTCACCAAGTCTGAAGATATTCCCTGGAAAACCAACTTTGTCAAAAAGATCAAGTTTTTTCCTAGGTTGTATTTCTAAATGTGATATAGGTTTTTTCCTAGGTTGTATTTCTAAAGGTGGTGCCCCATTCATTGAAGCTACCATCTTTCTGTTGATGTCCTCTGAAGGCAAGGGAGTGTGTTCTTCAGAGTGCTCTGGGAGCTTCACTCCATTGCAAGGAAAGTAGCATTGCCACCACCAAGTTTTGGGTGTGTCAAGTCAAAAATAATATGAATTTAGATTGAAGGAGTTTAATTTGAATTCTATTGCAATAGGGAAAACCATCCAAGAACAGGAAGTGCATGTATCTCAAAATCAAACAGAAAAAGTCTTCTCTAGGGCCATACATAGTGGCTCATGCACATAATTCCAGCACTTTGGCAGACCACGATGGGAAGGTCAGTTGAGCTCAGGAGTTAAAGACCAGCTTTGGGCAACATAGAAAGACTATCTCTGAAAAAAATATTAAACTAGCAGGTAGGATATCCTGGGCCTAAGAGTCCAAGGTTGTAGTGAGCTTACTGTGTCACTACACTCCAACCCAGGGGACAGAGTGAGATCTTTTCTCTCAAAAAGAAAAAGAGAGAAAAGGAAGGATTGAAGGGGAAAAAAAGAAGTCTTTTATAGAAAAGAACAAGCAATAATAGAAAAAAGTAAGAAGTTGGGCAAAAGAGGGAAAATGAGCAGGATGTGATAGGAAAAGAGTCCACCTCTCATCAGTCAATTCTCAGAATAGTTCAGATTTTTAGTGCATGTACAAACTTTCAAGCAAACAGAATTAAGAAGTTTGTGGGTGGAAGAGAAGCCTGACTCTGAAGTTACCTCAAGAGGAAGCAGAGGGTAGATCATGAGCACTTGATCAAGTAGGATAGTAAAGAGTGTCCTGCTCAGTCTCTACCAGTTTGTCTTTGGTTTTTGAAGTGATTATAAATAGCAACACATTTTACCCTCAAAACGATTTCATTTAGGACAATGTATTATACGTGTCTGTCTACCTAAGATACTGGTAAGATCGTTTATGCCTGGCTACTCCATCTATGTGATGCAAAGGAAACACACAAACTTGTCAAAGCAGATTCTGAGAATAAACTCAGATCCACTGAGATTCTTCTCAAACCTACCATTTCTGCTCAAATAGTCTTTTCTTTCATAAAACAGAAACTTAGAGTGTCAGTAATTTTGCTTTGTCAATAGGCAGACATCAAACTCAAGAATAAATCTAACAATTTTGTGAGTTCTTTCAATTTTTTGCTCTTTTATTTGTTTGTTTTTGGCACCCTACTTATTTGAAGAATTCCCAAAGTTCTCTTCTTCTTTCTCTAGAGTTTTACACATTCAACTTCAGAAGGATGTGTGGAGATGGACATCATGTTTCTGGACAGAAGAACAATGACAACTTCTTCATAGTCCCCTTTAGGAGGTCTGGTGCCCAATTTCTTTAACCTCTGTCTGATATATCTGGCATTTTTTTAGCTTGGTTTATGTATGTACTGTTTTTCAATTCATGTTAATTAAAAAATGCCATTCAAAATTATTAGAGTATGAATTTTTCAAATAAGATAATTCATTACTATTTTTGAGGGTATATAATGTAATGAAATTTCAGAATATTATCAATAACAAATAGAAATCATCACTAAGTGTTATTCAATTAAGTCAACTCTTACACTGATTATTTAAATTAGAAAATTAAATCAATTAAAATAGTCATTTATGTATGTGTTTGTGTCTATGTTTGTGTGTGCATGCATGTGAGAGAGAGAGATAGTATTGTTCTTTAAGGAAAATCAATTTGTGATAACTTTTGAACTAAGCATACAGCCAAGTATCATCATTTTCATTAGAATATTAAAAATATTAGTTTAAGTCTTAATATTAATTTAATCACAATATGTTTAATTGCTAAAATTGCAATCCATTATTCCAGTTGCCTTAGAAAATGTAAAGAGAGAATAATATTATAATGAATGCTAATTGGAACTCTTTAAGCACGTGTTATTTTCCTGACAGGCTTGAACAACAAAACAAACCCTTAAAATAAGCAGGATGAGTTAAGAAGAAAGCAAATAGTATCTTTAGGGGTGTCCATTTGTCAGCCATTAGCAGGAGACAACCAGCTGCTAAATAAATTTAGCTCTCCCTCTACTCTCTATTCTTTAGGAACCCACAAGTAAAAGAGTGCAACAAACTATTAAAAAGCAAAGAGCAGAGTCAGCACCAACAGCTGAGTTAAGCAACTTAGCAGGTAACTGTGAAAATCCTGAATAGTATAAAATTACAAAAGGTTTCTAAATTTATTGTGGTGAATAGAAAAGATCCCAGTGGCCAAATCCAATCCAATTAGGGTGAAAACATCTTTCCTCCTTAACTGCCAGCTTTTGTATGAAAAATTGCTTCTTCTCAAACTCAGTCAATTTTAAATTGTCTACTAGCTGAGTTTGCCCAGCAGGAGGCTAACGGGTCTATTATTCTGACAGATGCTCCTTGCTTTAAGATAGAACAGAATTTAAATGACTTTTATTTTCTGTTTATAGCCTTTTAAATTGAATTAATATGAAAAAATTAAACCAAAATTTGCTTTTTAAAACTTACACTGTTTAAGTAATATATTAAATGGTTGCAGACATCATTAGAAATTTATATTTGTGGTAATATGACAAGTTATATTTTTCTCACTCTTATATTAACAGTTTTTTAAAAAAAATTAAGTTAATGATTGTAACAAGTCTGTATTTTGCAGTTATGAAAAATATATCATTTTTACATTGTTGTTATGACAACCAGATCAAACAGGAAAGTATAGTTATATCCAGTTAATTTGTGTAGAAAAATAGTTTTACTTATTTATTTAGTTAGTTCTTAGTGTTTTGATGTTGGATAATATTTTTTCTCACAGATTACAGAGCACTTGTGATCATTTAATTCATTCATTTGTAAAGATCCAAACCATGCACATGGAATATCCATTACCTTATTTTTTTCCTTTATACTAAAAAACATTCAGATTATTCTCTTCTAGCTATTTTGAAATATACAATAAATTATTGTAAACTGTAGTCACCTTACAGAGAATTTTGATTTAGGACCATTTTATGATATTTTTGACTCTTGGGCTTTTATAAATTCACAATTTGTTTGTTAAGATTTAAATACCATTGTTACCTAAAAGCACTTTTAAATGTTTTAAACAATTTTGTGAAGTGTCCACATATTAATAAAAATGTGTATGGAAACATTTTCCCTTGAAGAAAGACTAAATTTAGATACATAGCAATCACCAATCTCCATAACATATTCAAATTTAAAAACTAACTTAGATTTATAATAATGTAAACTAATAGCATGCAAGTATAATAAAGTAAAGTAATCTGAAATCATATCACTATTTTCTAAAGATTCATAATGCGAGCATATATATTTGATATTTCTTTATTTTTTTCTGTTAATATTTCTTCTTATCTAAATAATTTCCTTCCATCAACTTTGAGTTTATTATGTCTTTTTTTTCTAATTTCTTGAGTTGAAATCTAGTTCATTAATTGTCATTTTTCTTTTTTTTATTGTTAAATAATAGCTGTGTACATTAGTGCAATCGCCTGTACCCATTCTAACATGCACCATAGATTGATGTTTCTTTATTAAAATTCATTTTTTCTTATTATTTATTGATTGGAAGACCATTATTTCTTCATTTGTCTACCAATGTAATCATCTACCTATAGTATTCAAGAAGTGTGATTGGCTGAATCAGACAAAAGAAAAATGTATTATTTTAGTTTCTTTATGTGTCCTTAGTGAATTAAAGTTTAAAAGAATAGAAAATAAATACTTGTTCAGCTTATAGAAATTTTTCATAATACCATCAAAATATCGTATCCACTTCTGCATAATGCTTGCCATGAACATTATTGCAAATTTTTACACAACCATTTGTTTCATGTTAGATACATGTTCTTGCTTAGCCCCAGTGATTGCCTAAGTTAGTTTAAACAAAAAATAGTTCATTCGAGCCTTGAGGGTAGTATTAAGTAGGAAATTTTCTTTTTATCCATATTCACAATGACATCATTAAAATTCCCACATCTTACAAATATGAAACAACCTGGAAAATAAAAACTGGAAAGATGGTAAAGATTGATTAGTGGAAGACCATAGTTATCTTTGAAAAATATAAAAAGAATTTAAAAGTATTTGCTTTGTTAAGTCAATAAATACACTATTTTTTTTCTTACAAGAAAGTAAGTTCCTTGATATTCCTTGCTAGTTCTTTACATGATATAGTTACAAAATTTTTGTGTTATCCATCAAAACTTGACAAAAGACATAATTTCAAATAATAAAAAGGATTTTTAAAAAAGAAATTGGAAACATTTTACACGCTGTGTTGCCCAGTTTTCTTCATGTCATTTGGTAATATATCTTGGTAACAAAGTGCTAACATTTAATATTCACTTTTGTTATAACCCTTGAAAACTGGTATTTAAACAGTCAATTGGGGATTATGTAATATATAAATATCCCCAAATTGCAACCTTAAAAGTAAACTTCTCCTGCTGACCTTCTAAGCAATAGCAAAGAATAACAGAACCACACATGAAATAAAAATGAATCTTTACATGATTTCAACAGAAAATAATGCATGCTACTAGTTTTTAAATTCTTTTAAAACATTTATAGCATCAAAATTCTCTGGTGCTATAAATGTTCCAAGCTACCATATTATCAATTATTTTATCAATATAAAGAATTATTTCAACTATAAATATGATGTTTTAAATAGTAACCACTTTCTTTTGCATAAAATATTTAAAATAAAATATGATAATTAATCTATTACTTTTCTAATCTGGAGAATTCTTCTTTCTCTGGGAATAAGTCTATGCTGAAGGTTTAGAATTGTTTCTAAGGGTTTCTTATAGGTGTTTTGGAATCCATTTAAGTTTCCTAGGACACAAGTAGATTTTATTGCTTGTCCACCTTACACTGGCATCTCAGTACTGAACCTGTCACATGCATATAATATAGAAATTAAACACAATATCAGCATATCTACTGCTGACAGCTCCGCATATCTGTGCAGCATTCATAGTGACATCTGCACAATTGCCACCTCATCTAGTCCTCAATTAATGTAATCAGGAAGGTGTACAATTCCCAATGCACAAACCACTGAGAATTGTAACTTTTACCTGTCTTTTCATTGCCTAAAATTAATTGTTTGCTCTTCAAATATTCAAAAAATTTGCATAAATTTCCATATTATACCCCTCTGTGGTTGCTTTCCTGTCATCTTCTCTAAGGGAGGGAATATAAATGCCTTTTTCTTATTAAAATTAGCCATAAGTTTTTGTTACAATATATTTTTAATTCAGAATAAATTAATTTCAGTACCTAGTAATATCATGCATATTAGATGTACTTAATAAAAATTTCAATGATTAGTAGCACATAACAAAGCAAGAAGTATTATTACGAAGATGTAGACTTTGGGCTGTGTATTTATTCATCTGAATTTATTCTATCTTCTAGTTATTACATTGCACTTGCTTTTAAAACAGGAGTAGTGCATTTTGAATATTCTTATCTAACTGGTAATTATTCTAAGACTCATTTACTTCATCTAATTCATCTCACTTTTAGAGACAAAAATGTTGGAAAAAATCTGTTAAAATCTTTAAGAAATATATATCTTTTAATAAATTGATTTACTTGAATTTTAAGAATATTAATTTTTCCTTTATTAAATCGTAACTGTATATATTAAAGCATTTATAAGGTAAAATGTGCTAGTTTGGTATACAATGTGGAATGCTTACATCAAACTGATTAACATAACCATCTCCTCACTTACTTAATTGCTTTGATAAGACATTTATAAACTATTTTTTTTATTGTTAAATCATAGCTGTGTAACATTAGTGTGATCAAGGGGTACAATGTGCTGGTTTCATATACAATCTGAAATATCCTCATCAAACTGTTCAACATAGCCTTCATGGCATTTTCTTAGTTATTGTATGTAGACATTTGTATTCTGCATTTAGTAAGTTTCGCCTGTACCCATTCTAAGATGCACCTTAGGTGTGGCCCCACCCATTATCCTCACTCCACCCTAACCTCCCCCCTCCCTTCCCCTTCCTTGGCCCTTTCCCCATATTCTTGTGCTATAGTTGGGTTATAGTCTTCATGTGAAAGCTATAATATACACTATTCTTAATAGTTTTGAAATGTAACATTGCATTATGCACATTAGGTGAGGTCCCACCAAATACTCTTCCTCCTTCCAACCTTCCCCACCTTTCCCTTACCCCCATGTTCCCTCCTTCTTTCTGGACTATAGTTATATTTTACTATTCATCTGAATGTGTAGGTGATTATATTGATTTCATTGGATACTTTTTTCCCCATAGCTGAAATACTTTACTAAGAAGAATATGTTCCAGTTCCATCCAGGTAAACATAAAAGATGTGAAGTCTCCATCTTTTTTGTGGCTGCATAGTATTCCATAGTATACATGTACCACAATTTCTTAATTCACTCATGGGTTGATGGGCACTTGAGCTACCTCCATGACTTGATAAATATGAATTAGGCTACAATAAACATTGGGTGCAAATGTCTTTTTTACAAAATGATTTTTGCTCATCTGAGCATATGCCTAGTAGAGGAATTGAAGGAACAAATGGTAGTTAAACTTTTGGTTCCTTGAGTATTTTCCAAACTTCTTTCCAAATGGGCTGTATTAGCTTACATTTCCACTAGCAGTGTAGAAGTGTTCCCTTCTCTCTGCATCCACGCCAATATCTGTAATTTTGTGATTTTGTAATGTGAACTAATCTTACTGGAGTTAGATGATATCACAAAGTGGTTTTGATTTGCATTTCTCTGATGATTAAGGATGATGAGCATTTTTTCATGTGTTTGTAGGCCATGTGCCTGTCTTCATCAGAGAAATTATTTGTTCTTTTCATATTGATTAGTTTGAGTTCTCTGCATATTCTAGCTATCAGACTATGTCAGAAGCATAACCTGCAAAAATCTCTGATTCTGAAGGTTGTATGTTTGCCTTATTTACTGTGTTCTTTGATGTGCAAAACATTTTTAGTTTGATTAGATGCCAGTAACATATTTTTGGTGTTGCTTCAATTCCCTGGGGGGAAGGAGGGGCAGTCCTCTTCATAAAATATTCTCCCAGGCAAATTTCTTCAAGTGTCTTCCCTGCCCTCTCTTTTATTATTTTTATAGTTTCATGCATTAAGTTTAAATCTTTTATCCAGTGAGAATCAATTCTATCTTTGTTAATGGTGAGAAATGAGGGTTCGATTTTGTTCTTCTGTAGGTTGCCAGCCAGTTCACTGAGCACTGTTTTAAATAGGAAATCTTTCTCCTAATGAATGTTTTTGATAGGCTTATCAAAGATAAAATGATAATAGGTGGCTGGGTTCATCTCTTGATTCTCTTTTCTGTTCCATAAATTTACCTCTTTATTTTTGTGCCAGTTCAAAGCTTTTTTGATCACTATAGATTCATAGTATAGTCTGAAGTCTGGTAATGTAATACCTCCTAATTTGTTATTATTTCTGAGTAATGTCTTCGCTATTCAAATTTTTTTCTGATTCCATATAAATCTAAATACTAATTTTTCAAACTTTAATATATGACAATGGTGCTTTAATAGGAATTGCATTAAATCTTTAAATTGCTTTGGATTTAAATTATGAACATTTTAACAATGTATGAACATTTTAACAATGTTTATTCTTCCTAACCATGAGCATGATACATTTTTCTATTTGTTAACATCTTTAGCTGTTTCTTTTTTCAGAGTTTCATAATTCTCTTTATAGAGATCTTTCATGTCCCTTGTTAGGTAAATTCCCAGATATTTTATCTTCCTTGGCACTACAGTAAAAGGAATACAGTCTTCGACTATATTTTCAGCTTGACTGTGGTTAGCATATATAAAAGCTACTAATTTGTAAGTATTGATTTTGTATCCTGAGATACTGCTGTATTCCTTGATCACTTGTAAGAGTTTTGTAGTTGAGTCACTGGGGATTTTTAGGTATAGGATTATATCATCTGTGAAGAGTGAGAGTTTAATATCGTCTGACCCCATTTAAATACCCTTGATCCCCTTCTCTTGCCTGATTGTGATGGCTAGAACTTTCATTACTATGTTGAATACCAGTGGAGTCACTGGGCATCCTCACCTACTTCCAGATCTGAGTAGAAATGATTTCAATTTTACTCCATTCAATATGATATTGGCTGTGGCTTTGCTATATGTGGCCTCTGGCAATTTTAGAAATAACCCTTCTAAGTCTATTTTCTTAAGTGTTCTGATTACAAAAGGGTACCAGATATTATCAAAAGATTTTTCTGCATCAATTGAGAGAATCATATGGTATTTGTTTTTATTTTATTTATGTGATGTATTATATATATTTATAGATTTACATATGTTGAACCAACCTTGTAACCCTGGAATAAAACCAAATTGATCATGATCTATAATTTTTTTGATGTGTTGCTGAATTCTGTTTGCTAGGATCTTATTGAATATTTTTGCATCAGTATTCATTAATGATATGGGTCTATAGTTTTCTTTCTTTGTTGAGTCTTTTCCTGGTTGGGTTTCAGAGTGATATTTGCTTCTTAGAATGTGGTGGGAAGTATTCCTTCTTTTGTATGTTTTGGGCAGGTTATGGAATATAGGTACTAGTTCCTCTTTGGCAGAACTAGTCGGTAGAATTCTGATGTGAGTCATCAGGTCCTGGACTTTTCTTTTTGAGGAGATTTCGTAGAAGTTGTTGCTATTCACCACCACCTGGGAGGTGGTGTGCTCCCAGGTATTGGCCCATTTCCACCAGATTATCACATATCTGAGAATAGAGTTTTTTGTACTTATCACTGAGGATTTTTTTTTTTTATTTCTAAAGTGTCTGTTATTTCTCCTTTATTATTTCTGATTGATGAGATTAGATATTTTACTTGTCTGTTTCTTGTTAGGTTAGCCAAAGTTTATCAATTTTATTGATGTTTTCAACAAACCAACTTTTTGTTTTGTTGATCTTCTGGATGAATCTTTCATTTCCAATTTAATTTAATTCTGCCCTAATTTTTGTTATTTCTTTTCTTCTTCTGGGTTTGGGGTTGGAATGTTTTTCCTTTTCCAGTTGCTTGAGATGACCCATTAAGTTTTTGACTTCTTCTCTTTCATTTTTTTTTTTTTTTTTAATGGAGGCTTCCAAGCTTCTAATGCTATAAAATTTAGGACTGCCTTAGCAGTATCCCACAGATTTTGATAATTTTTGTCTTCTTCATTATCATTTTGTTCCCAAAATTTGGCGATTTCCTTTTAATCTTGTCTTTGACCTCATTATTATTCAGCCTAAGATTATTTAGTTTCCATGACTTTGTTTGAGTATGAAGATTCCTGTTGCTGTTGAGTTCAACTTTTATTCCATGGTGGTCCAAGAAGATACAAGAATAATTTCTATTCTTTTTAATTTGCTGAATTTGAACTTACAACCTATGATATGATCAATTTTAGAGGATGATTCATGGGCTGATGAGAAGAATGTGTATTCCATTTTATTAGGATGAAATGTTCTATAGATGTCTGCTAAATCCATTTGTTGTAGGGGCAAGTTTAGGTCCAATATATCTTTGTTTAGCTTTTTCACTGCCAAAGGGGTGTTATAATCTCCAAATATTATAGTGCAAGAATATATCAAATTATTCATATCTATTAGAATTTGTTTTATAAATTGAGAAGTATTATTCTGATAGGATACATAAATGTTGATTATTGAAATATCTTCATGTCAAGTGTTTCCCATGACAAATGTGTAATAACCATCCTTATCTTTCTTTATCTTTGTTGGTTTAAAGCCTATTGTATCTGCAAATAAAATTTCAACCCCTGATTCTTTTCTGATTTTTGACTGTTATCTATGTCCATCCCTTAATCCTGGGTCTATTTTTATCATTTAAGGTCAAGATGAGACTCTTGAATGCAACAGATATCTGGTCTAAGTTTATGTATCCATCCAGCCAACCTGTGACTCTTTAGAGGACAATTTAAGCTAGTCCCATTAATTGAGAGAATTGATAAGCATGGTAGTGTTTTGGGTGTCATGTTTTTCAAATGCCTAGTGGATATTTTCAATCCTTTCCCACTGTGGAAGTTAAGTTTTCTTTAAGACCTTCTGGGTGTTTTTACTTTGGTGGTGGACCATTGTGCTGATCATTATGGAGGATGGGTCTGAGACTATCCTGGAGAGCTGGTTTAGTTATAGCAAATTTCTTCAACATATGTATGTCAGTTAAGTATTTCATTTTTCCATTGTGGATGAAACTCAGGTTAGCTGGATACAGGATCCTGGGCTGAAAGTTGTTTTGTTTTGGGAGATTGAAGGTCGATGAGCACCCATTTCCTGCTTGAAAAGTTTTGGCTGAGATATCTGCAGTCATTCTTATATTTATCCCTTTGTAGGCAATGCTTTTCTCATGTCTGGCTGTTTACAGAATTTTCTCCTTCACATTAACTTTGGCAAAGTTAATTACAATGTGTCTAGGTCCTAGACTCTAGTAGATGCTTTATTTGGATTGAGTCATACTGGGGTTTTGAAACTGTCTACTATCTGAATTTCAGTATCTCTTGCAATGCTAGAGAAATTCCCCTCCATTACATCTCCGAGTAGAGCATCTGTGCTTTAGGACCATCCTCTTCTTCAGGAATTCCCATAAGACAAATGTTTTATTTTTGGGAGTGGTCCCACAACTCTCTCAGGGAATAATCATGGAGAGTTTTATCTCTCCATCTTTCTGCCTCTTTGAGCATTTGAGAAGGTTCAAAAACTTTGTCTCTAATTTCAGAGATCCTTTCTTCTGCTTGCTCCACTCTGTTACTCAGGGATTCTACTGTATTTTGGAGCTTCTTGAATAGATTTTTCATTTTCTTGAGCTCTGCTATCTCCTTTCTCATTGTGTCCATATCCTTGGAAGTTTTATCTTTGAGTTCATTAATTTCTTGCTACAAATTTTGCACAACTCTTTGGATTTCTAATTACATCTTTACTGCCACTTTATTCTTCTTATTTGTCATTCATATTCTGAATTCTATTTCTGACATTTCAGCTATTTGTTTATGAGTGGCATATTCAGTCATCTCCTTTGTCATTCCTTGGGGGGGAGGGTTTGATCTACTCTGACTATTAATGTTGCAAGAGTTTTTCCGCTGGATCTACCACATAATTATTTTTCATAGTTTGGGTACTAAAACTTGTAGGGTTTGATTTGATTGAGGGTTCAAGGAATTGTATTTAACCAGCTCTTTACCAAACAGATGGGGCTAGTGATTGTGGCTTTTCCCCTACAGGTTTACAAAGATCCCTTTCAGATCTACAGCCAGAGACTCTGAGGACCTGATTGGTGTGATAGGGCTAGCTGCCTCTGTCTTATAGTCAGTTAGCCTCTATCCAATCTTACTGAGTTGCAGTATTGGGCTGAAATCTCTGCTTGGGGGGAGATACAAGCAACTGAGACATCCCACCTCCCTCCAGTGACAATTGCAGAAGGAAAATCAGTCCCTCTCACTTTAGCACAACCACAGCTTAATCTTGAAGGGTCCTTGGGTGGGCAGCCCAGGTCAAGAGTTCCAAACCAATTTTCTCAGGCAGCACAGTCACTGCTCAACTGAGAGAGTTCAAACAGTGTCCAGCAACCTGATGGCAAGGATTCATAGGCAGCTCTGTCTCAGAAACCCAAGAGGCTGGAGTTTGGCTCCCTCTGGTGCTCAATGGGGTCAGGAAGTCTATCCCAACCAAAGAATCAGTCCAGGGAGGTCGGTATCTACTTCCTCATCTTACTCTGTAGCCTTGCCTGTCACTAGTAACCTCACAGGCTGTAGCTCGGTTCTTTTCAGTAAGCAAAACCTCCAGGGTATGCTCCTGCCAGAGTCAAAGGAGAATCAGTGCTTTCTTCCATGTCACACTCAGCTACTAGGGCAACCTCCTGGGCTGAAGCCTCTCTCCCTAGAGTGCTCAACAGCATCTGGGTAGTGCAACACTGGGGTCAGTCCCACTGTCTTTGGGCAGGTACCACCACAGGGCATATTTCTCTCTCAGAGAGTCTGCATCTCTGTCCCATCCACTCTGCAACCGGCACCCCCAAGGTTGGCTCCCTCCAGTGGTCAAGAGAAATGGGAAGTGTTTCTCCAAAATCTAACATGGGGGTGAGCCACACTGCCAAGACCTGTCATGGGCCATGCTACACCCTCTCCTGCTTGATTCCCTCTCCCCATGCCTATCAACTACCATTCAAGTCACTGTTTTTAGCATAGTTATGTGATGGCCCACACCATGTGCAGACCTCTTGAGGAACTGCCAGACACTCTGGGCTCTGCAGGGGATAGGCTTTCAGACCACCAGGGAGGAGTGAGGGGTAGGCCGGGAGTTCAGAGTTGTGGGAAAAATATTTGTTCAGTTTTATGCCAGGCAAGAGAATGGCTAGGCTTACAGATAAGACCTTTCTGGAGAAGGAGTCCTGGTGTGTTTAGTGGCTCTTTCCTGTGGGGCAAAATAGGCTTTCTTTTGAATCCTGCTCTCTTGTAGAGAGCACATAGTGAGCCACTCTCCTGGAGGAGAGGTCTCTCATTCTCTTGAAGGATTTTGTATCTGTAGTTTATTTCCTTGGAGTTGCAGCTTGCCTCAGCGGGGATGATGTGCACTCTTCAATCTTCTTTCTTAGCTCCTGACCTTCAGCTTTCTTGAGAAATTTCTGTCCTTTCTCTCCTTCTGTATGGGAACCTCTGTTGAAATCTGGCTCCAGTTGGTCATCATGCCCCCTTAACCCCAATTTTAAGAACATTTAAATTGTAATTTCATAATTATGAGATTAGCATTATAATTATGTTAAATATTATTTAAGATGTTCTTATAGTTTTATTTAAAACAATGCAATGTGTTATTAATTACATACATATTCACACTTTTAAGACTTCCTGGCTGTTTTACTCCTTTTTATTATCATGTAATATCCCTCTTTTTTCCTGATAAGTTTCTTCACTCTGAAGTCTGCTTTGTCTGGAATTTATGCAGCTACTCCAGGTTTCTTCTTATGTGTGCTAACATGTTATAAATTTCTCTAATTCTTGATTTTAATCTGTGTCTATTGGTGGATTTAGACTGTTCTTATTTAAAGTGATTACTTATGTGGTTGAATTAATAACTGCCAAATTCTTACCTACTTTCTTTTTATTGTCTTTGTTTTTTGTTCATCTTATGAGTTATTCATTTCAGGCAATATAGTTTTTCATCTCTAGATATCTGATGTACGTTTGTGTATATGTATGTATTATATTTGCATATGTATTTCCCCACCTTTCGAAAGTGCTCAAGTTTCCACTAGGTTATTTTGTTCACAGAATACAATTATAGTAATTATTTTGAAGTCCTTGAGTTGTAAGTTTTATTCCATATCTCACTTGTGTATTGGTTTCTATTATTTCTATTTTCTTTGTTATAATTTGTATTTTCTTGTCTTTTTGTATGTCTGGTAATGTTTTATTAATTTCAGACGTTTTAAATGTTCACTGTTGTATATTAGGTGCTTTGTAGTCCTATAAATATTTCTAAATTTCCTTAACCCTGTTAAGTTACTTGGAATCAAGTTTATCCTATTGGTTCTTGCCTTTATACTTTGGATGAATTCAAGTAGCATTTAATTTGGGACTAATTTTGCTCACTCTTGAGTCAAAACCCTTGTTGGATTCTGATTAATACCCTTCTTTTTCTTGGTATGACACAATTCTTTTCACATTTTTTTTTGTTTGTTTTATTTACTTTTGCCTAAGGAAATACCATTACCAATATCTTTATCATTTTTTATCCTATTTTTCTTTGTTGCATGTTTATAAGGACCTTTATTTAACTTCTTCTAAATCAACATTTATCTAGTAAAATTATTTTGTATTTTAGATTCAAATTCATTCCACATATCATTTTTAATAGGTTGTATTATATAGAAACATATATCTCCCAGTATTCACCAGAGTTAGTTTTTATTTTGTTTTGGCCCCTTTGTACGTAACTTAAATGACCTTTAACATTCAACATACCACTTTTCCCCTTCTGACATAAATTTCATTTTGGTTGCTTCTTGTACTGGTAAGTACTCTTCTGATAATAATAAAGATTACATGGTTGATATTGCAATTGGATAGCATATGGATGAGCTGTGATTAGACAGCCTTATGAAATGGATTCTTTATTAACGTCATTTTCTCTCTAATTCTCTAATTAGTTCCATCTTAAGACTTAAAGCAGGATAATTTTTAAGAGGATAAATAGGCAATTGGCATGTTAATAGAATATTTATTCATATTATTCTCATGTATGAGTGTGTGTATGATTTGTTTCCAATTAAACATGGAATTATTAGAAGACAGAATTGTCTCTCAGTAAAGCTCATGTTCTTGTCCTGTCTCTTTGTGAAATGAGATTTACCCTTTTCTTCTTTTGAAGTTAGAGAATTTTTTCCTCTTCTGTGCCTCGATAATGAAGAATGTGTCTCATTGGCCAGATTTTCACAGACCATTAGAATCTTTGCAGCTCCCATTTTCAGAGCCTTTTGTGTATCTTTAACACCAAAACAGTACTTGGCAATGTCCTGGCTGATTTCGTCAAAGTATCATCCTATTAATTCCTTCTCCCCCCCAAATTTCATGTTGGAGAGGACTTCAGTGGATAACTCAATAGCTTGGTTGAATCCATTTGAACCACCATAGGACATATAAACTAATTTTAAAACTTTGATTCTAACCTCTGATCAAACATGTCAGATTGAGTTAGCTCAATTTTTAAGTCAGCTGATCCAGCTAAAATGATACCAGCCACATTCACTTTGTCCCCAGAAATAAACAGCTGCATACCAGTCTCTGCTACTTTCTGAACATAGCTACATGCTTTTCTATTCTTAAATGGGCAAATCACAAGGCTGACTGACCTCGTCTGTCCTGTTTCTTTGGGAGATGCACAGTGAATTTGTGCAGGACTTCTCTTGTATGTCCTTGGAGAATGCCAAAAAGTGCACCACTGCTATCTGAATCCAAATTTGCTATCATCACAAGTCATGTTGCACGAGCCTCTATATGAAATTGGTTGTTACAGAAATATGATGTATTAATTGGTTTGAAAGGTTCAAAGTCAACATTGACTTCTTTTTTCCTTTCCTGCATCTGTTATAATTGTTGCACAGTGAACAACCAGACCATTTGGAGGTACTTTGTTGGAAAGTTTGAGTCTCTGTTGTATGGATGTAATAGCTCCCAGGGCTGAAAGGTGGTTTACTTATGACTTAATGTTAGATTCAGTTCCAATCTCATCTGTTAACATTGTTGCCATTCTGAAATCTGGCTTTTGGTAGGAATGTTCAATGATATCATGCTGGTGCCATTGCTGCAGGATGCCTCCAAGCTGTTAATGAGCTTCTTGGTGTCTCCTATTTCTATTTTCCTGTTGGCAGCACTAGTGTGTTAGCCATCTTCTTGCCTCCACCTCCCTAAGGGCCCCCCACTCCATGGGGGCAGCAGGGCTGACTTAGGATACCCCTCAGTCTCTCCAGGCTGCTGTTTGTGTTATAATGTGCTCAGTGAGGCCTCTGACATCATTTCCTCCTTCAGGAGGGGAATGGAAGACAGCCTATTTTTCAGTTTTTTATTGTTATGTATAATGTTTGTATAAATAGTCTACTACACATATTTTGGAAAACATATGCATTTTTGGCAGGTGTATACCTAGGAGTGAAATGGATGACTACACATATGGACACATAATATATCTGCCAAAAACTTTTCCAGAGGGATTGTAGTAATTTACAGTTTTGTCAACCAATATTTATTATTTCCATTCTTTCCTATCATTTTATTCATCTGCAGTTGATCTTATTTCTTATTTTATTCATGTTCCTGATTACTAATTGTATCAGTTACCTATAATTATAAGTCATTGCAAAACTTGTGTGTTCTAAAAATCATTTATTATTTATCCCAATTTTGTGAATTGTCTTGGCAGTTTCTTGGCTGATTTTAGCTGGGTTTATTCATGCAGCCTGTCAGTTAATGGAAATGGCCCAGATACTTTCCCGACACATGTGGCATGTACTGGCTTTCAGCTCAGGTGCCTCCATTCTCCTTCACTTAACACTTTGTCCACCAATAGGCTTGATTGTTCTTTTTTTACACAGTGATACAGTGGTCCCCAACTACTGTCACTATTGGAACATTCCCTCCTTGCTGAAGTTGCAAAATGTGTTGAGATCTATAGGTCTGATAGAGTAAAAGCAAGTCAGAAGACCTGTCCAACTTCAAGGCTAGGGAAATAGACAAAAATCCTTTAATGGGAAAGGCTGTAAACAAACTTTTATTGAAAATATTATCCTTTCCTTACTGACCTGCATATCAGTTCTATCATAACATGGAATACTGTATTTTTTAAGGCCTCTTTCCAGACTTGATATTCTGCTCCAATGGTTTATTTGGTTTTCTTTGAAACAATACTCCAATGTTCTGAATGCTATACATTAAAATAGGTATTGATATTAAAAATAAACTAATTGCTTCAACTATGTTATTTGCCTCTGATATTGACTTGATTACTCAACCTTACACATTTGAATGTCAAAAACCTCTTTTAATTTTGAAAAACTAATGTGAAGGTTTTAATTGATATTACTGTGAATATGTGAATGAATTTGGGGAGGAATTGCATCTTTATATTAGTGTATATTACTAGTTATGATTTTTAATTTAAGTATTCTTTATTTTATTTCAATACTTCTATGTAGCTTTCAGCATAGATGTTTTTGTCACTTTTTAAGATGAGTTCATAGACATTTTATTATTTATGTTATTAAATAGATGTGATTTGAAGTATTTTCTAGTTGTTAATAATACACAGAAATACAATTGATTTTGCATAGAGATATTCTAGAAGTATGTCACATGTACTTATTATTTGAAGAGGTTAGAGCTCTTTTATAATTTCTATAACTTGGTCATCTTCAATGACTAATTTTTATTTTCTTGAAAAATTTTTATTTTTTATATCTTTGTGATTTTTATCATTTACATTTTTTGTTGAATTGGTTTTGTCTTTCCACGCAATGTGGTGAAAGTGGTCACCTTTTTTGAATTTAAAATATCAATGAAAGCCTGTCAATATTGTTTGCTTAACATGGTATCTATCATAGAATTTTTGTAGATATTTCTTAAAATAGTAAGAATGTTTTCTTATATAGCTAGTTTCTTAGAGCTCTTATTATGAATGAGGCTTAATTTTGCCAAACTCCTTTTTTGACAGTTACTGAGATGGTCATTTGCCTTTTCTTTTGCTTTCCATTATTGTGGTAAGTGGTATTGATTGATTTCCAAACTTCTGTTACTCAATTAAAACCTTCCCCTAAATTATGATTTATAATCCTCATATACACTGTCATATTTTATTTAGTAATATTTTAGAATTAAATCAGAGGAATTTTCAGCTCCCTCGCTTTAAACATTTACCATTTCTTTGTGGTGATAACATTCAAAATCCTCTTTTCTAGCTATCATGCAACAGTACATTGTTATCAGCTATAGTCACTTTCTATGTACTGGAACTTTAGTTCTATGTACAGGAACGTAAGAACTTTATCTTCCTATGTAATAGTAACTTTTCACCTGTTGATCAACCTTTCCCACTTGAGCCCCCTATTATTTACCCTTTCCAGCCTCTGGTAACCACTGTCTCTACTTCTACAAGATTAACTTTTAAAAATTCCACATTTAATTGAGATCATGTGGTATCTGCCTTTTCTTTCCCTAATTTATTTCCCTTGACATAATGTCCTCCAGAATTATCCACATTGCCAAAAATGATAGGATTATAGTCTTTTTATACTGAATAGTATTCCCTTATTTTTTAATCCATTCATCTGTAGATAGGCACTAAAGTTGATTTTGTATCCTGGCTTTTGGGAATAGTGCTGCAATAAACATGGAAGTGCAGATATCCCTTCAATATACTTGTCTCATTTCCTTTGGGTATGTAACTACTAGTGGACCTACTGGATCATATGACAGTTATATTTTTCATTTTTGAAGGAACTTTCATACTGTTTGCCATAGTGGTTCAACCAATTTACATACCTAAGCACAGTATATAAGAATTCCCCTTTTTCCACATAAAAACCATGATTTTCTTTTTGTCTTTTTGAAAATGGCCATTCTAACTGAGGTAAGGTTTTATCTCATTGTGATCTTGATTTGCACTTCACTGATGATTGAGCATTTTTTCATATATTTGTTGGCCACTTGTATGTTTTCTTTTAAGAAATATCTGTTTAGATCTTTTGTCCATTTTTAATCAGATTATTTGTTCTTTTACTATTGAATTGAGTTCTGTATATATTCTGGATATTAGTGCCTTGCCAAGTACATAGTTTTAAAATACTTTCTCCATTATCTAGGTTGTCTCTTACTTTATTGATTGTTTCTTTTGCTGTACACAGCTTTTCAGTTTGATACAATCCCATCAGTTTATTTCTGCTCCTGTTGCCTGTGTTTTGTTGACTAAATATTTATTTTATCTTATTTTTGGTAGATAATTATTCTATTCGTAAGTTCTTGACTAAAACCTGCTAGATTGAAAATTTTTGTTTGTTGTCTGTTTCTTTCATCATGTTAAAATTTGTCATTCTATTAACTTCTGGCTTTGATCATCTCTTTTAAAAAATGAAAAAAATCAGTTCTCTGTTTTAATAGTTCCTAGTCTTTTATCTAGACCACTACAGATGCTTTTAAATATTTTTTTAATATTTTATTTTCAAGAATTTGATGATGATATAATTAAATGTCTTTTTCTTTGAATTTATCCTACTTCACTTGCTCACCTTATTGTATATATGGTTGTCTATATACTTTCCTATATATTATTATTTTATAACTATGATATACCATGATGACAAGAGATTTTTAGACAACTGTGCACTTTTGAAAAGACAGTTGGCAACAGTTTCAAAAACACAGTATTGGTTGAAAAAGAGCTTATAGGATTTGGTAGTATGTTTATCCCTTGTCATCTTATTAATTAGCTGATTTCCTGCCAATCTCAGACTACAGCAGTTTGAGGAGTAATTGGGAGGTGAGGAAACATGGGTAATGTGTACTGACAATTTGTACATGAGATTAGATTGTAATTAAGAAGGAAAAAAGGTAAGGCAATAATCAAAGGGAAAGTGAGAAGAAAATTTCTGAAATATGAAAGAAACTTGATTACATTTAAATGTCAGTATGAAAAGAAAGAGGATAATTGGTAATGAAATTCTCATGGGAAATAAAGTGTGGGATTAAGTGTATAGCTAGAGGACTAATATTCAGAATTTGATAGCATTCTCATTATTAAATGAGGAAAAAAAAACAGTATATATAAAACATGTGTGCAAATAAAACGTGTATATATCTAAATGTGCATGTATGTGTTTGTATGTATAGATGCAGGTATAAGGGTTTTTTTTTTTTTTTAGATTTGGCATAAGGAAGCTGTGTTTTTAAACATCTGATGGGATATTTTCTCTGTGAAGTAAAAGGCAAGCTTATTTGCTGAAAACCACTTGGAGTGTTGGAACTTTATTGAAGTATTCAGAAATGGAATATATTCTTATATTCCTAAATTTTAAAGAAGATTTGAATGGAATAACAGTAAAGATTTTTGAGCATTATTTAGTCGCCAGATGAGATTTCTAACAATGGATTTTGTATGCAGTCACTACAACTATCTGGATGATTTTACCAAAAATATTCAGTGGTTTTATTACAAAATAGAGAAAGTGGACATTTAGATTTGTTCAGGATTTAAGATTGAAGGACAAAACCTTAGAATATAACTATGGTGAAAGAATGAACCATGTACAAGAGAGTCAGAGTATAAGGAGACAGCAAGTAGCTTGTACATAAAGAGAAAGTAGAGTATTGGATGCTCTATTTTCATAAGGAAAGATCTGGCTGGTAAAAGAAAAGGAAGAACATTCGAAAACTGGAGATTTATTTTATTCATTTTATTTTATTTTACTGTATTTTATTTTTTTAATATTAAAAGATTTATTAACAGACTTACAAATTGAATAGGAAATTAATAAAAGCTAGACTATATATTATAGATCTGATAACGATTCAATTATGAACTACTACGTTCAATGCTTTTTCACAATTCCTGCTGGGTAGAGTGCTGTGGTGTCCTAGCTAACAGCAACCTCAAATTCCTGGGCTTCAGTGATCTTCTTGCCTTGGTCTCTTGAGTAGCTGGGACTATAGGCCCCCACCACAATGCTTGGTTATATTTTTATTTTTAGTACAGATGGGGTCTTGCTCTTGCTCAGGCTGGTCTCAAACTCCTTAGCTCAAGCAATCCACCAGCCTCAGCCTCCCAAAATGGTAGGATTACAGATGGGAGCTACTAAACCCGGCAAAGCTGCAGACTTTAAATAGAGCTTTTTTTTTTTCTTTTTTTTTTTGTCCCCAGAATGAGAAGAAATTCTTGTTAAATACATGTATGTATTGAAGAAAATACATGTATATATTAAAGAAAATACATGGATGTGGAACTGAGACAAATTCAATTCAATAATATGTGTACTACTTACAGATTTGATAAGATATTAACATAGGACAAGGTATAGCTGGACAAGGTATAGTTTAAAATTCTGAATAGATTTTAGTAATAGCAGCAATACACAATGTTAAGAAATTTAACTCAGCTGAAATTTCTTTTCAATGAATGGAAAAAAAAAAACTGACAATTTTGTCCAGTTTTATGTGAGATATCAAGCTATGTGAAAAAGACTGAGACATCCAGTGATTCCCGTCCAATTGTTCTCTAAGTTCCAGTAGTTCTGTTGTGCTCCTTTCTATATTTGGTATAAGAGAATCTGCAGTGGGATTCACAGCCTTGCTGTTCAATCTCACTACCCAGCCATGTCTTTCTATAGTGAAGTCATCTTTAGTTTGTGCTGGGAGTGACTCTCCTTGTTTCCAATGGACTCCCAGCTGTGATGTTTTTTCCAGCTCAGGTGGTTTTCCAGTGCTGGGAGGTGAGAGCAGTCTGCATTGGCTTCACTCATTTAAAAAATGAGTTTCTATAAAACATTGAAAAATAATAAAAAAAAATACAAATGAAGTACATGCATTTGACATTCTAAGTAATGTCAGTGATAAAGTGTTCATCCTCGAAAAATAATGGTAATCTAAGTTTGAAACAATTGCTACAGTTACTGACTTTTAATGTAGGTAACACAATTTTCAGTTACCACATGTCAGTAAAATAATGTCAGTATTTTTAAAAACATACCTAAAGTTGTAGTTGCCATGCTATATTGACTGTGATTAGTAGCATAAAGTATAAACTTCACCATTAGCTACTCTATCCACAAGACATTATGTCAAGAACAGATATGTGGCATTGTCAGTGACCAGTCTTGCCATTTCTTTTAAAGAGTGACTGGCCTACTGCATCTGTTTTTCAATTCATGTTATTCAATACACACAGCAAAGCCTCGTATTAAGTCCTTATCTTAAAAGTGCTAAGTCCATGTGATGGTTACAAAAATAAATAATATTTGCATTTCTCTGATGATTAAAGATGATGAGCATTTTTTCATATGTCTGTAGTCCATGTGCCTGTCTTCTTCAGAGAAGTTTCTCTTCAAATCCCTTGCCCAGCCTGCGATGGGATCACTTGTTCCTTTCTTGTTTATACGGTTGAGTTTTCTGTGGATTCTGGTTATTAAACCTTTGTCAGAGACATAACCTGCGAATATCTTCTCCCATTCTGAGGGCTGTCTGCTTGCTTTATTTACTTGTGTTCTTGGCTGTGCAGAAGCTTTTTAGTTTGATCAGGTTTTGAAGCTGCTTTAATTGCCCGGTGGGTCCTCCTAATAAAATACTCGCCCAGGTTGATTTCTTCAAGGGTTTTCTCTGCACTCTCTTCTAGTATTTTTATAGTTTCATGTCTTAAGTTTAAATCTTTAATCCAGTGAGAGTCTATCTTAGTTAATGGTGAAAGGTGTGGGTTGCAGGTTGCCAGCCTGTTCACCCAGCACCCAGCATTTGTTAAATAGGAAATCTTTTCCCCACTGAGTGTTTTTAATTGGCTTGTCAAAGATTAAATAATGGTAAGTAGCTGGATTCATCCTCTTGGTTCTCTATTCTGTTCCAGACATCTACTTCTCTGTTTTTGTGCCAGTACCATGCTGTTTTGATCACTATTGATTTTTAGTATAGCCTGAGTTCTGGTAGTGTGATTCCTCCTGCTTTGTTTTTATTTCTGAGTAATGTCTTGGCTATTCGAGTTTTTTTTCTGATTCCATATAAAACGAAGTATTGTTTTTTTTGGGATCTTTAAAGTATGACTGTGGAGCTTTAATAGGGATTGTGTTAAAATTATATATTGATTTGGGTAGTATGGACATTTTAATGATGTTTATTCTTATCATCTAACTCCAGTAAGACTAGCCTATATCACAAAATCCCAAGACCAGAGATGTTGGCATGGATGTGGAGAAAAGGGAACACTTTTGCACTGCTGGTGGGAATGCAAATTAATACATTCCTTTTGGAAAGATGTATGGAGAACACTTAGAAATCTAAAAATAGATCTATCATTCAATCCTATAATTCCTCTACTAGGCATATACCCAGAAGACCAAAAATCACATCATAACAAAGATATTTGTACCAGAATGTTTATTGCAGCCCTAGTCATAATTGCTAAGTTTTGGAAAAAACCCAAGTGCCCATCGATCCACGAATGGATTAATAAATTGTGATATATGTACACCATGGAATATTATGCACCCTTAAAGAAAGATGGAGACTTTACCTTTTTCATGTTTACATGGATAAAGCTGGAACATATTCTTCTTAGTAAAGTATCCCAAGAATGGAAGAAAAAGTATCCAATGTACTCAGCCCTACTGTGAAACTAATTTATGGCTTTCACATGAAAGTTGTAACCCAGTTACAACCTAAGAATAGGGGGAAGGCAGAAAGGGAGGGGAGGAAGGTGGAGGTGGGCAGAGGGAGGGGGATTGGTGGGATTACACCTGTGGTGCCTCTTACAAGGGTATATGTGAAACTTAGTAAGTGTGGAATGTAAATGTTTTAGCATAATAATTAAGAAAATGCCAGGAAGGCTATGTTAACCAGTGTGATGAAAATATGTCAAACGGTCTATGAAACTAGTGTATGGTGCC